>JAKTVI010000026.1:0-183380 GCA_030557115.1 Insectozyma chauliodis | reverse complement strand
TTTTTTTTTTTTTTTTTTTTTTTTTTTTTTTTTTTTTTTTTTTTTTTTTTTTTTGATTTAATTTGGTATGATCTAAATCTGGATCGTTCAGATAATAAGACATGTCAACACACAATCACTGTCTACATAAAAATAGCATTTGGGGCCGCAAATAATACCAGTCAAACTAGGGATTGCCCAGCAATAATGTTTCTATAAAAATGTATTAGATCGTCATATTACGTAAGCTGGATAAGACGTGTGTTCACTAAACCAATTGCTACCAATTGGTTGATCCATCCTCCTTTCATTTATTACATAATAATTACAAAAAAGTGTGGTATTAGAAACAGACGATCACTTTATGCTGGCCAATGTGTACACTATTATTTCCATTATCCAAGTTTATAAGTGAGTTGTTTCAAAACTGCAAGGGTTTAGCTATTGATAGATGAGATCACATCGTTTGAAAATCAAACATTTGCCTATTGTAGCAAAATTTTTTTTCTCTGATGTCAGTTTTCTAAAAATAAATTTTTGCTAACAGTGGTAGCGTATTTTAGCTGCTAAATATGTTAAGTTGACTAAGAGTCTATGTTAATTGGGTCTAATTTATTTCGATACATTTCGTAAAATCGAAGATTTGAAACAGTCGAAAGTTTATTTATATTATCATGTTTTCGTCAGAAATCACCTGCTGATGTCTATGTCATTAATGATATCAAAATAGATGGCAGAACCATAACCAGATGCTGCAAATCCCAAAACATTTAAAGACCGTAAATTTACATTTTGCAAGATTTAAATGTAAAGGAACACCCATTGCATTACAGATGTAACAAGCTAACTTCAAGTTATGTCGACTACTGCACCATAGCCACGTTCAGTAATCAGGGCTTGGTTTATTTGGAGTGGCCAAATGCAGCTTTAGTCTTCGGTCGCACAAAATCTGGTCGAGCGAAAAATTGTGCCCTCATGACTAATACAGATCAAAATGATGAACCTACAATAGAACTCAATTCTATTGGAAGAACTTCAGCTAGTGATATAGCCGGTAATAGTGAGACTGCGTCTATAAGATCGACGGATGCTATATTATCTAAGGACACGGACGTCACTCAACAAACAGAGCAAGAACTCAAACCAATATTAAATAAGTTTATGACTTATTGTCAAGAAGGCAACTTAACCTCCGTGAAAGAAATTATACATGACATCGACATAAACGATACATTTTCAGATGGTGTGACGGGTCTTCATTGGGCATGCATCAACAATCGGTTGTCATTGGTTCAGTATCTTATAGAAAACAAAGCCAATCCCAATCTAGTCGGGGGAGAATTGAAAGCATCGCCTTTGCATTGGGCTTGCCGAAACGGTTTGGTTTATATAGTCGATTATTTGATAACTAATTCCGATGCAGATCCAAATATAAAAGACGGTCAAACTTATAATGCGTTGCATTTAGCTGTTCATAGTTCAAACATTACACTAGTCATTTATTTGTTATTGAGCTGTCCTGATCTATATATCGATGAGCCAGACGGATCCAATAGAACTGCGCTACACTGGGCAAGTTATCAGAACGACATATTCACCATAAATGCATTATTAAAATTCGGTGCCGATGTATCAAAAGTCGATAATGATATGTTTATCCCCTTACATTGGTCATTTATGAAAGGCTACAAGATAGTTATCAAAACTTTGGTTGAAGCGGGATCCGATATTTTCACAAAGAATAATCAAAACAAAGATTCCTTTGAAATTGCAAAAGATATGAATTGTCTAAATACATTGCAGAAAGTACTTAAAGAAGGTGACAAAAATCCGAAAAATAATTGGGCACCAAACACTCACTGGATCCAGCCAAAAGCAGGGAAGATTATCACATTTTTGGCCCCTTATTTTTTACTAGCTTCACTGTTCCTGATTTCTCAAGGATTAATCAGGTTCATACTATCAATACTTTTATTTTTCATTGGAATGTTGCTTGTAAATAAACTCATAATTCCAACATACCTCATTGATGATAACTCACTACTTAAATCACCGTTGTTGGCCGGTATATTTTCAGGTACTGCCTTTTGGTGCATCATAATATGGGGCTACAAAATCTTACCAAACACCTTTATTGAACACTTTTTAGTTAATGCATTACTATCATGTGTGATTGCATTATTTGTCTGGTCATTCTTTAAAGCAATGTTTATAAACCCTGGGTTTGTGCCTACTCCAAGTGATAATACGGTCATTTTGAATCAAGTTAAAGAGTTGATAAAATTAGGTAAATTTGATACCGACCATTTTTGTGTAAACACCTATGTGCGAAAGCCATTGAGGTCCAAATATTCAAGGTACAATAAAAGGTTAATTGCCAGATTTGACCATTATTGTCCTTGGGTTTATAATGAGATTGGTGTTAGAAATCACAAATTGTTCATCACTTTTGTATACTCCTTAAACTTAGCAATCATACTATTCACTTATTTGTCCATCAAATACTTCGATGCATTGAAAGATGGTTACGATTCTGATGATGAAGACGAATCTGGATTTTGTTCATTAGTTGGAGAAGATTTATGTTTTGGGTTTAGAAATCATAATTTCCATTTCAATTTGATAATTTGGTGTTTATTGCAATATGTTTGGATTGTCTTTTTATGTGTTGTTCAAACTTTCCAAATCTTCAAAGGATTGACAACTTGGGAGTTCAGTACCATGAACAACAAGATATCTTCAAGGTTCAACCATTCTACAGTGCCTAGAGATTTTTCAAGTGTGATTGAACAAACTCCAGCTAGAAAACCAAATGAGTTTCAAACTTGTTTGAATTTATTGGGTATTGACCAATTTGTAATGACAATAAAATTGGGCGTGGCTTCGCTCTTTAAGAAAGATCAGGTAACAAACTACGACCCATTGACTATTGACATTCCGACAGACTATGGTTTAAAACAAAATTGGTTGGACTTTTGGATCATTGGAGAAGAAAAATTTAGAAATGTTTTCTATTTGCCCATCGAAGACGAAAACAACTTAAACGGCAAGGTTGTAAATTATTACAAATTATATGAATACCCATCAAAAAAGCCAGAACAAGTAGTTTAATAATAGTGATATAGAGAATAAACAATTTTCAAAATTATATCATCGCCTAACGATATAACCTTGACAACTGCATATTCAAATACAATCATTCGTGGTCGACAACACAACAAAGGTTTCTACAATACATAAATGTATTATAACTTGTCAGACAGCCACTTATACCCATCCAAAGTATTTTCCTTCGAAAAGTAATTACACAATGGATAAAGATCATCGCTCCTTTATTTTATAGAAAATGTTTCCAAATTCTAAATGTTAAAGGCAAAACAAATTTGGTAGATGACCAGATTATGAAAATCATAGTCAAGCAAAAATAAGTCAAATCTCACTTTGAGGGTATAAGGGTAATCTCACTCATCAACCAAGTTGGATTCAGTGGCTCTTTTGAAGAGTCAAAGAGGGACGTAAACTATAGAAATGATCCTATGAAGTACGTCGACAGAGAAAAGAAAAAGAAAAGGAAAAAGTTTAAAAACTTGAGAGCTCATCTGGAATATTTATACTTTTTCGCTGTGAGTGATGCGCATATAGTATTTTGGAAATTGTAATAAAAGCACGATTTTGTAATGGATAGGAAAAGACCACACGAAGATAAATCTGTAACGAAAGCAAAAAAGCAAAAGACAGATGTAGATTATATCTTGCCAAAACATGTGAATTCATTACCTGCGCCATTGCAAGAGCGAAAAAGGTTTATTGAACATATAGCGAAGGTTTTAATTAAAAATGATTCAAATTGCAAGACTCCTAAATTAAAAGCTATTGAACTTGAATACGAAGTTGCAAAATCATCAACAAATCAAACTTATAAAACTTTATTGAAGCAAAAGATTTATAAGCTATCTAATCCTGAGAAATTCAAGCCCAAGACTAAAAAGGATACAAAAGAAAAGGAATTGGAGGTTTTAAAAGATTGGATAATTTCAATTGAAACACTCAAAAAATACGGTTATTTAATGGACATCCCCAAACCGGTGGTGAATGATAAAATCACTAGAATTTGCAATCGATGTAGCGCCGAATTCAGATTGGACCAACAGTTAGACCCAATCGTATGCAAATTCCATCATGGAAAATTGAGAAGAGGTATACATAAAAAGAGAAATTATGATTGTTGTGGAGGGGAAGAACAAGTAAGTCCGCTTTGCGCAACATCAAAGTACCACACATATCAGCTAACAACACCAGAGGAAAAACACGCGTTATTGAATTATAAAAATACAAAAGACATTTTCAAAAAGAAATCCAAATACTCTGTAATTGGCATCGATTGTGAGATGGGGTATACCACCAAAGGATTCGAATTGATGAGAATTACCGCTGTTGATTTTTTCACCAATTCAACAGTGTTGGATGTGTATGTGAAACCAATAGGTCAAGTTGTTGACTTCAATACTAGGTATTCAGGAATTAGTGAAATAACCGAGGAATTTGTAACATTTGAAGAAAGCATGGAGCAGTTGGGTCAGGTCGTCGACGAAAACACTATATTGATTGGCCATGGACTAGAAAACGATTTGCATGCCATGAGATTGATACACGAAAAAATAATAGATACTTCAATTTTGTATCCAAAATATAAAACGAGTCCTACATTCAAGTTTAGTTTGAAAGACTTGACATTCAAATACTTAAGTAGGAATATTCAAACTGGCGAGCATGACAGTACAGAAGATAGTATAGCTGCGATAGATATAGTCAAACATTTCTTGAAAAAAGAGTTACAAGATTAAAAAAATGAATTATACATCAGGCAATTTAAACCTTGAGTTTGTAGACTGAGCAATAGTTCGATTACAAGTCGACGATTTTCCTTTGTGACAAAAAAATGTGCCATTTATTGGAACATTTGCCGTAATATCGTAATCGATTGTGTACCCTTTAAAATGTGGATTAATTTTTTTGAACCCGCATTCCGATCCAACTTCAATTTGTCTTTCTAGGTTCACCTCCAAAACAGTCTCGCTAAGGCCTACTTGCATTAACTGTTGATAATCAACAAAACAGATTAAATCGTAATTTAAATTTTGAAAATCATTAAATTTGAATTTTTTGAATTGAGCATAATTTATAAACTCATCGACCAAATTCATTTTTAACTGAAGCTCTATGTTATCGCTGCTTCTCAATATCATTTCATGGATGTTATTTGCAGGCTGTAGAATTGATTGAAATTTATAATTTACATTTGTTCGGCACTCTGAAGCTTCAAAAATCTTCGTGCCCATTTTTATTGTATTAATGTAATACTTGATGAATGAGTTTTCAATGCAATTCCTGTTTTGCTCTGTGGTCCATCTTTGAAATTTCATCAAATCTTGCGGTGTCAAGCTAATTTTATCAGCAACGTTCTGTAGAGATTCAATTATAAGTTGCTTATCATGGGTTTTAGAAGATACTTTTAGAATCGGTTTTGAAATTGTGCTTGGATGAGGGTCTGGTAAAAGAGACAAGGCTAAGTTGAGGAACAATAAGAAAGTTGTGATACTAACCGCCATGGTTCGAAAGACACAGATAAATGGTTGCAAAAACAAAAACACGAAACACGAAAAAAAGCGTGAATTAAAAAAAAAAAAATGCAATTATATATTAACTTCAAATCTTACAACCAACGTAAATTTCCTTGTCAACCACAATGGCAAAGATAGCTACGCCCGCCAAATCAACCAGCCAAAATGTACTGTCTTCACAAAAGAAGCAGTCGTCATTGATGTCGTTTTTCAAACCGGTGAAACATGACATTAAATCATCTCCCACTCCACAAAAATATACCTTACCAGATTCATCTCCATTGAAATCAAAAGAATTTAGCGATAAAGAAAACGAAATGCAAACCTCGTCCATTACTTCTCCACTAGAAACTAAGCAGTTCAAGAAGCCTTCACCAAAAGAGACCCAGCCTTTGGGTGATAAATCATTTGCATTAAATAGCAGTCCTGTCCAAAGTCGTCGGGGTAAGACAGTGAACTACAACGAAACCGATTCCGAAGATGAAATTGTTGGACCCAGAAAGAGAAGAAAGATATTGGACGATGATGAGGATGATGATGAGCCTGATTTTAAACCAGAACTGGAAGATGACATGAGTGATGTTGCGATAGAAGAGGAAACAATGGCCCTGGATATAGAAGAAGAAATCATTAAGAAGCCTGCCGTAAAACCAAAACAATCAGCTGCAACTAAGTTTAATGCAGGATCATCTTACGAAGCTACAAATTATCAACCTATCAAACACAAAACAGTGGCACCCGCTAAAAAGTCTTTTGCGAAAGAAAACGAGGAAAGATATCAGTGGTTGGTGGATATCAAAGATGCTGATAAAAGGCCAATTGACCACCCAGATTATGATCCCAGAACCTTGTATATTCCCCAATCTGCGTGGTCAAAATTCACAGCTTTTGAAAAGCAGTACTGGGAAATAAAATCAAAAATGTGGAACACAGTTGTTTTCTTTAAAAAAGGTAAATTTTACGAATTATATGAAAATGATGCAATGATTGCACACACGAAATTTGATTTAAAAATTGCTGGTGGTGGAAGAGCAAACATGAAATTAGCTGGTATACCAGAAATGTCGTTCGAGTATTGGGCAAAAGAATTCATCAACAATGGGTACAAAGTTGCAAAAGTGGACCAAAAGGAATCGATGCTAGCTAAGGAAATCAGGGGAGGAACAAAAGAGGAGAAAATAATCAAAAGAGAATTGAGTAGTATATTAACCGGAGGTACATTGACAGATTTAGATATGATTAATGATGACATGTCGACTTATTGTTTAAGTATAAAGGAGGAAACTCAAGACGATGGATCTAAAATATTCGGTGTTGTGTTTGTGGATACAGCGTCATCTGAAATGAATTTCATCGAAATCCACGATGATTCCGAATGTACCAAATTAGATACTTTGATAACCCAGATCAAACCAAAAGAAATTATTTGTGAAAAAGGCAATTTATGTTCCATTGCAACGAAAATCTTAAAATTCAGCACGAATAATCAAATTTGGAATAACATGAATCCGATAACCGAATTCTGGGATTATGACATAACTGTTGACCAATTAGTCAAGTCCGTATATTATAAAGCAGAAGATCTAGATGATTTTTCAAATTATCCGTCAATATTGAATGAATTCAAAAATAATCATACCGTCGCTTTCAATGCGTTTGGTGGTTTGTTGCATTATTTGAAGCTTTTAAAATTAGATAATTCTATAATGAGTCTTGGAAATATGATTCATTATAAAATTTCAAAAAACGAATCCAGTCATTTATTATTAGATGGTACGACATTAAACAATTTAGAAATTTTAAACAATACTTTTGATCAAAGTGATAAAGGTAGTTTATTCAAATTGATCAACCGTGGTTCAACTGCGTTTGGAAAGCGTCATTTAAAACAATGGGTATTGCACCCACTAATGAAAGTTAAAGATATTAACGACAGGTATGACGCCATTGATTATTTGATGAATGAAGGGCTAGAATTAAGATCTATGCTACAAGACACGTTGACCGCGTTGCCTGATTTAGAAAGATTATTAGCAAGAATCCATTCTGGAAATTTGAAATTCAGAGATTTTCTCAAAGTAATTGAAAGTTTTGAAATAATAAGTAAACTCCTGAGTCAATTGTTGGAATTCACAGATACAAATTGTGGAGTTTTATACAAATATATTCAAAATTTTCCTCCAGAAATGAAAGATAAAATAAATGAATGGGAAGATTCTTTCGATAGGGAACAAGCCAAACATGATATCATTATCCCTGCATCTGGTATAGATGAAGAGTTTGATAATTCACAAGAGTTAATAAAAGATTTGGAAAACAAGCTAGATCAACAACTCAAACAATACAAGAAAGAATATAAATCCCATGAAATTTGTTATCGAGATTCAGGTAAAGAGATCTATTTAATAGAGATGCCAGTCAAATTAGTCAGGCATGTGCCTAAAGATTGGCAACAAATGGCGGCTACGTCAAAAGTCAAGAGATTTTGGTCTCCTGAGGTAAAAGTTTTAGCCCGGAAATTGATGGAGCAAAAAGAATTACATAAAATGGTGTGTGATAATTTGAAATCAAGAATGTATGAAAAATTTGATGTCAATTATCAAATTTGGATGAAGGTTTTGACTTTCATTTCAAACATAGATTGTATATTGGCATTAACAAAAGTATCTGAAACAATTGGGTATCCGTCATGTAGACCAAAATTTATAGAATCAGATAAAGGGTACATCAACTTCAAACAATTGAGACATCCTTGTTTCTCGAGCACAAAAGAGTTTATTCCCAATGATGTAACGCTCGGAGGTGACGAATCAAACTTTGGTTTGCTCACGGGTGCTAATGCAGCTGGTAAATCCACTTTGATGAGAACCACTGCGTTAGCTATCATACTTAGTCAAATCGGCTGCTACATACCGTGTGAATATGCCGAGTTGACTCCTGTCGACAGAATAATGACCAGACTAGGTGCAAACGATAATATAATGCAAGGTAAATCAACGTTTTTCGTTGAGTTATCAGAGACCAAAAAGATACTCAGTAACGCCACAGCCAAATCTTTGATAATATTGGATGAGTTGGGTAGAGGCGGTTCTAGTAGCGACGGGTTTGCTATTGCAGAAGCTGTGTTATATCATATTGCTACACATATACAATCGATTGGATTTTTTGCTACGCATTACAATACTTTAGGTGAATCGTTTAAAACTCATCCACAAATCAAGCCATTGAGGATGGCGATTATAGTCGATAATGAATCTAGAAATATCACTTTTTTGTACAAATTGGAAACGGGTACAGCACCGGGTTCATTTGGTATGAATGTGGCATCGATGTGTGGTATATCAAATGATATAGTAGAAGAAGCAGAAAAGGCTGCTAAAGTATATGAACAAACATCTAAATTAAAAAAAATCAATAATGAAGTCAGTTTAGGTTTACAAAGTGATTTTGTATGGTTTGCAAATGATAAGATAAAGTCGCTATGTAAAGACATACTAAACTATGAGGAAAATATCCAACAAGGTGCATTGAATAATATATTCAAAATTATTGATAGATTATAAATAAATGATTCAAGGTTTGAATACAAATCTACCTTCATATGTATTTTCTTTTAACTTCTTGATGTATTCGGGCAACTCTTTCAAATTAGCAACATGAACGATAGGTTTAAGTTTACCTTTGCCAGCCAATTCAAATACTTCCTGTAAATCATTTGAAGTGCCCCAAAATGAGCCCAAGACATTGATCTCTCTAAGCGCCAAATCACCAAGGTCAAACGTCAATTTGTTTGCACCCAAACCAACAGGAACAATAATCCCTTTAGGTTGACAGTATTTCTGACACACATCAAATGTAGCTTGAACGGAGACAAAGTCAATGCAGACATCGAAAGATCCAACCTTGACATCATCTGGTAGTGTCTCATATACGTTATCAGCACCCATCTTTGTAGCTAATTTTCTAGCATTCTCTTTCTTGTCCAAAACAGTGACTTTTGCTCCGAAAATCTTTGCAATTTGAATACCATTGATTCCCAAACCACCAGCACCAATGATTAAGCAATTTGTAGTTGGGTTAACTTTCGCTAATTTTATCGCGTGGTATGGAGTCAAGCCAGCGTCAGTCAAAGCAGCAGCATCTTCTGAAGATACGCCAGTGGGGATTTTCACCAAGTTTCTAACGTTTTTGACCAAGAGGTACTCTTCATACCCGCCGTCTGATCCCAAACCAAACCAATTCAAAAATGACTTGCCGCACAAATTGTCAAGCGAGCCGCGACACGCTTTGCAGAGGCCGCATGCGTTAGGTCCAAAACACGCAACCCTGTCGCCAATTTGCAACACCCCGTTTGCCGAGCCCAACGAAACAACGGTTCCGGCTATTTCGTGGCCCATGATGTAGTTTTCTTTGCATTCCAATTCCTTGTCAAGAACGTGTAAGTCAGAGTGGCATAATCCAGCGGCATCCACTTTCAACAAAATCTCGCCTGGGTTGGGCTTTGGAACCGGCAAATCAGTTTTCAATTGTAAACCAGCGGATTTAGTGAAATAAAAACCGTATTGAGTTGAAGGTATTGCGTTTGACATTTGCTTGATTGAATTAGAAAAAGATCTAGAGAGATTTTTAAATGACATTGTCTTGAATTATGGTTCAAGGGATTTTATCTATATAAAATGGCAAGGTTATAACGTTGGTCTATGCAATAATTAGTTTCACTTATAATAAGTCTACATTATCCAGCAGACTCCAAAGTCCTTTACCAAGATAAAAAGTGCACTAAAAAAAAAAACCCTGACGTGATTTTTAACTATCAAAAAATGATTAATCAGTTAGGTTTAAACACTAGAGTGCCATACCATTTTTTGTTTTATTCGTTGGCATTTGGTGGGTCGGCATTTTATTCGTTTATAGTATCTCCAATTGTGTTTAAAAAACTTTCCAGAGAAGAGTTCAGTAATTTGCAAAATAAAGTTTTTCCAACGTATTTTCAAGGGCAAATCTTGTCACCCATCATCTTGGGTTTGACCACCCCATTGAAATATTGTCCATTTAGTTTGGGATTGTTGGTGCTTTCATCATTGGGTGGAACTTTAAATTATTTTTGGTTATTACCAAAATGTCAATCAATCAAAGAAGAACGAAACAAGTATTTGGCTGAGAAGAAAGATGAGAACAGTGCTGAATATAAGAATTTAGTCAAACAGTTTGGTAAATACCATGGTATTAGTACTTTGATCAATATCATTTCCATCTTCTCTTTAGGGTTTTATGGTGTCACATTATCTAAGGGTTTAACAAAATTAAATTGAATGTATATATATTCAATGGAATAATTTTTTTTACCAAAGTTTTTGCAACCTTGGAATTCAAGATTCGTAAAAAGAACTTCTCCAATATTTCAAAATTTCTTTGTGAAGCTAATTTCTTTTTAGATAAATTATCCAATTTTGCTGGTAAGCTTTATGTGAAGAAGAGAAAAGTCTTTATAATACGAATATGGTACAAGAATGCAAAGTCAATTTGAAGTCGCAGACAGATCCTCCAACCAATAATCTAGAATTATAGATGACAATTTTTAGTTACGAGAATTGACCAGCCCCACAAATGAAACAAAAGTAATTTAAATTGTTTGACAGAGACTATTCTTTGCTGATTGGCACTGAATGTCTAATGGTAGGAAGAAATCAGCTTATGATTAAGTATTCATTCCAAACGCAATTATAAATGTAAAACTTATGTAGATGCAAGTGTGGTGTCAAACGTATCTCTAAACTAAGAATAGAATGTTTTGCCAGAATAATCACAGAGTTTGAAGCACAAAACTCGGCTTTGAACAACTCTCAGGGATAAATGCAATACTAAGCTGGCAAGATGTCGGTGGGTATATGTTTAGGCTTGTTTTGTAAACTTCCTACTGGTACAAAAGTTGTCCAAGCGTTTGTGGTTATTTGAATATACATGATTTAAACATAAAGAAAATACCCAGCCGTGTACACAAAATTAAAGATTAATTGAACAAGGTTTGGCATTAAACTATAAATCTCGTATCTAATTTATTTTTGTTACTCCCTGTTTTATTGTTGATGATAGCAAGCACCCCTACTTACTTTGTTTTATTTTTGGGTGTAAAACTTATTAAATTGGTTTTTGTGGTGGTGTAGATAACCCTTAAATAATGTACCCCAACCAATCTTGATGACTTGCAATTGAATAAAAACAAAGAAAATAAAATTCTAGATGCGTTTCTTATCAGCAATCATCTATGAATCATCAGCAATACATACATTTTACTCGAGCAGCAGAAATACTTGATAGTTGTATCCAAAGAACTAAATAAAACCACATATGTATGCTTTTTTATAATAAAGTTACATCGAGGCCTGACAGTTGGTAAAATTTGACTCGCTATCGTGGTTGTAGGGTAATTCAAGATTATATATAACGGCCCAAAACTCCGAGGCAACAAATTAAATTACTCTGCGCATCAGTTATGTAAATTGATATAATGATGAGACACATTCTCAACTAATACAATACATGGCTTGATGAATTATACTAGTGTCGACCACCCCTCTTTTACCCCAATCAACTGAATTTTAAATATCCATTTCAATACTGATAAAATTGGAAAAAAAAAACCAAGTTATATTAATCAGCCACATCCAAATTGTCGTCGTAGAAGATCACCACATGAAGCTTAATTCGCCCCAGAAAGTTCTTTTTTTTAGACACGACATTGCTTTTGGCATAAACACAAAATTTTAATCTGTAATTCAATCAATCACAAAACTTTAATTTATAACTCACAATAGCAATATGCTTCTAAGCTTCGTTCATCAGTTATCTATTGTTCAGTTTGAACTTGAACTAATTGTGCTAAATAATATAAAAAAAATGTTCTGTTATTGTCAATTGTTATCATGAAAGAGTTTAACTCCGGGTTTTTAAATCCGAATAATAGTGTCAAGACAGCGATGGTTTAAAAAAGATCTGGCAACGTTGTCATAGATCATGCTGATTAGAACTTTAACAGCTGATTGCGAGAGGGTGTTATGAGCATACACACCTGCTATATACAAAAGCCGCAATCCAATTGCCAATGGCCTGCTCGACTTGTAAAACTTGATGTAAGTTTGCAATTCACGCGGATAGCCCATTTGTGTCGTTCCGTATTTGTAATTTCTCATAGAAAAACCCAAGCCAAGCCGCATCGGAATATACTCGGATTTGGGTGCTAGCATGATTTTAGAGCATTTTGAAAAAATTAAAAAGCTACCAGCTGCAGATACTAAACTTTTAGCAGTTGTTGCATTTCAAACTCAAAACAGATGCTAATACATTGAGGTTCAACTTAGCATGAAAAATGAAGTGATCGGGCTATTTTATGCATTGTGGCAATGTATGCTAAAGTCTGTACCCAATGCTATTTCTCACTTCATTTTCAATTCCAATTTCTTCTTTCCACTTGGATCTATACATTAAGCTTCGACCTTGCACTGACCTGAACCAGAAAAGTGCAATGAATTATTAGTTGCATTAGATCTTCTACTTGTTTATTTTTTTCTTTTCTGGATTTCTTGTTGGAATTTAATAACTTCACTAGTGAGACTGCGTTTTATATTTAAACAAGGCACAATCTCGCCCTTGATTTAATTTATTCTAAAATTATTATTCTCTTTATCAATTGGAATCTTAGCAATGAATTTCTACCAACACTCACAACATCCACAACAGCTGCAACAACAATATTTGAACGACAATTTTATTAAAGAAGAATACATGAGTTATTCCGTACCCATTACCCCTAGCGATAGCAGCAACAGTAACTTTCAACAATCTCAACAAGGATGGTTGAATGGTTTCTACATAAATAATAATAATAATAACCTGAACAATCAGTCTTTGATTAACAACAATATAATTTCATCTTCAGTACCTTCCTACAATATGCCCTCAAACTGTGTGCCTTTCCCTTATTTTGAAGAGTCTAATCTTGCAAATAATGTTTTGAATAGTAGCAGCAGTAGCATCAGTAGCCAACTTTATAGTGGTCCTGAACTAGCTTCATCTAACAACACATCATTAGTAAGTTCCCCAAATCAAATATGTCCTTTGACAACTTCTTCCAATGGAACTTTGAGCTTATCGTCTGCAGGTGACAAATTAACCCTGCAGCCATTAAATACTTTATCCAATATCCAAGAGAATCAGAGCTGCAACACTATAGTACAGTCAAGATATTCGAGTATATCGTCTGAGCCGGGCTCACAACTGGACCGAGAACCAGTCCAAAGATCAAAAAAGAGAGCACCAAGAAAGAAGTTGACAGAAACACAGAAAAAAGCACACAATAAAATTGAAAAAAAGTATCGGATCAACATAAATGCAAAGATCGGGGCGATTCAGAAAATCATTCCTTGGGTGGCTTTTGAGAAAACTGCGTTTGAAACTGGAGAGACTTCGAGTGAAACTAAACTAGACAAGTCTAATAAATTGAACAAGTCGATGATTCTAGAGAAAGCAACAGAATATATTTTACACCTACAAAGAAAAGAGAATGAAATGACGAAAGAAAATGAAATGTTGAAACAAAAAATTTATCAACTAGGTGGCACGATATGATGATTATTTTAGTAGTTTATGCGTTTACGTCTAATGATTTATGGTTGGGTATGTTATAGATTTGGCTTAAAATGTTTTATAGCTGTGATGAATGTTATTTAATATATTAAGGTAATTTTAAGTATGGTTGAGGCTGATGTATTCTACTCTGTAGTAATTGTTATTTTGTTAAACAGATCGCTAAACAAGAAAATACGAAAAATACATTTTTGTTATACTGCAATTCGCATGCCAAGTTCAAATTTAAAACCTGTTACTTCCGTACATCATATACGTAAATCAAATTTCACGAGACAACAAGAAAAACGCATTACAGCTTGAATTGTACTAGTGGTGAAAACAGTTTTTGAAGTCATCTAAATTCTATATGAAATTGTTTTTTTTTACACCACTTGATGGAAAAAAAAATCTTATTCAAAGTTACATGTTTAAGGGGTATCAGAGGACTAAGCATAATCGGCGAAAGTACATCGGAGATGTAAAATTATTGACTCTAGACATTGATAATGAGTCTCAGTAAAGTGAAGTTATGTTAAGTGTCAATTTCGGTAATGTATCTCCATTGGCTCCATTGGGTAAATGCCGTTCAGTTAAAATTTCTTTTTCTGCCATACAATAGAATAACCACACTAAACATCAAAAATGCCTTGATGACACAAAATCAATTTTGGCATAATGAAAAAAACCTAGTAAAACTTTTTCTTATTTGGCTGCAATTCTCACCCTTCTCACAAATAGACTTTCCTCAACCCGATTAAAAATGCCCTATCTCATCTGTGTTCTTTTTGTACGTTGGTGTTTTTAAATAAATGCCAATTTCCAAGTTAAATTTTGAACTTTAAAGGCAAGAGAATCCAAGCTCACCTCATTATTTCCCTAAAGTTCAAGAGCAGCCTCGCTAACTACACCCATAATGTCTTTCAGTGATAAGGCAAACAAAAATAGCGACAACTACTCATTGACCAGTTTCCAAGTCAATGCATCCACAAAGGAAGAAATCAGCTCAGACTCAAATTCAACATGTGGTAAAAACCCAGTGCTAAATTTTATCCACTCTTTTAAACTCGACCGAGACTTGGAAGCAAATTATGACGTTACCACCCCAGAAGACAACTTGCAGGAATATCAAGTTCGATTGATTGCAATTGCGTCATGCATTGGATCAGGGTTGTTTATTAGTTCCGGGTCTATCATATCGTCGGCAGGTGCGTTGGGTACGATTCTAGGGTATGTCATTGTGGCAATATTGATTTTCTTTGTTGTACAGTCGTTGGGAGAATTGACAAGTTCATACCCTGTCAGAGGGAACTTTTTGGTTTACAACACGCGGTTTATCGATGAATCATGGGGGTTTGCCATGAATTGGAACTATTGCTTACAATGGATAGTCTCTATACCGTTGTCGTTGGTGTCCGCCTCCTTGACCATACAATTTTGGAACGATTCGATTAACCCAGCTGTTTGGATTGCCATCTTTTGGGTCGTGGTTGTTTTGATTAACATTTTTGGTGTCAAGGGGTACGGATATGGAGAGTCGTTCTTTTCCATTGTCAAGGTGATTGCAATTTTAGGTTTTATTATCTTTGCAATTATAATCATTGCTGGTGGTGGTAAACAAGGATACATTGGAGGTAAGAACTGGCACCCGCCGTTTGCAAATGGGTTCAGAGGTGTTTGTTCTAGTTTTATCTCGGCGTCTTTTTCATACGCAGGTACAGAGTTGGCGGCTATCGCAGCTGCAGAAACAAAGAATCCAAGAAAATCTTTGAACAAAGCAGTCAAGCAAATATTTTGGAGACTCGTGATTTTTTACTTGGTTGCAATCATATTGCTTTGTTTCATGGTGCCATACGATGATCCGAAATTATTGGGGAATTCAAGTTACTCGGCGTCACCATTTGTCATTGCGATTTCAAACAGTGGAGTCAAGGCTTTACCATCTATTTTCAATGTTGTGATTCTATTGGCTGTTTTGTCGGTTGCAAACGCTAGTGTGTTTGCTACTTACAAACCTTTGGTTGCATTGGCGGAAGCTGGCCACGGCCCACAATTCTTGGCCTATGTTGACAAGGAAGGTCGACCAATATTTTCCATTTTGATTGCTTTGGCATTTGGTTTAATTGGGTTTGTGGGTGCTTCTCAAAATCAGCAAACTGTATTCAACTGGTTATTAGCTCTCAGTGGATTATCATGCATATTTATATGGTTTTCCATTTCATTGGCTCAAATTAGAGTCAATTACGCTTGTAAAAAGCAAGGGATTGATTTGAAAAACGTTCCTTTCAAGGCTTTTGGCGGGGACTATGGTGCTTACTTTGCGATGATTTTGAACATTTTGATTTTGATTGCTCAATTTTATGTAGCTTTATATCCAATTAGTGGAAAACCATTGCAAGCATCGACATTTTTCCAAGCTTATTTGGCAGCCCCAATTGTTTTGGTCAGTTACATAGGCCACAAATTATGGACTAGAAATTGGCGTTTATATATAAAAGCTGAAGATATTGATGTCACAACAGGTAGAAATGTAATGGATACAGAAGTATTGAAGCAAGAAATTTACGAAGATCACGAAAATTGGAAACTGAAGCCCTTATGGTATAGACTAGCTAACACTTGGTGTTAAAATAATATAAAAATAATTAACCTATTTATAATTTTTTTATTTGCAGCCTATTTGTAGCACGTGACTAAAGTTTATTTTTCCTTGTTAAGATTATTTTTCAAAACTTGACCAACAAACATGAGTCTGCAACAGTTGATTACTGACTACGCAGCATTACAAAATGAATCCAAACGAAGGTTTTCCGACGTGAAGAACCTGTGTGAATTGGCAATTTCTTTTTTAAAGAAAAATCAGCTGTTGAGCAATATAAATGAAGGTG
This sequence comes from Insectozyma chauliodis, assembly GCA_030557115.1. Classification (NCBI taxonomy): domain Eukaryota; kingdom Fungi; phylum Ascomycota; class Pichiomycetes; order Serinales; family Debaryomycetaceae; genus Insectozyma; species Insectozyma chauliodis. Next base: position 166,270 of record JAKTVI010000026.1, on the reverse strand, counting down.
AAAAATCTCAATTGTTGAAACCTATGATACTAGCATGTAACTCTGGAAATGCTAAATTGACAACTATCTCAATTCCAATTGTACATAAACTTGTACTAAACAGTTTAATATCAACTGATGATTTATCATTGCTTTTACAATCTTTACAAGAAAGCTTACACTTAACTGTCGACATACAATTGAGAATCCTACAATGCATTCCATCATTGATGCAAAATTACAAATTTAGTGGTCAATTGCTCTTGGAAATGATAGACATTTGTGCCAACTTGTCGTCATCTAATAAATCCCCGGTGGTCATAAACACAGCATTTGCAACACTTCAACAAATATTTAGTAACATATATGACAATATAAGCGTAAAAGCCACCGAAGGAACCAACGTCATAAAAACAGATGAAACAGAGATCAAATTGGACGACTTATCGTACGAAGGGTATCTTATCTTTCAAGATTTTTGCAATTTACTAGAACACGAAAATACTTTATATTTAAAATCATTTCAAATGAAGTTATTATCAATTTTAGAAATTGTCGAAAATATTATACATGGACATCCAAAATTATTTTATAATCATCGAGAATTGTCATATCTATTGCGAGTCAAACTCATACCTTCATTACTTCGAATTATAAATTCATCGAATAAAAAGTTTCAGTTAGTGAATAGAACCATAAGAATTATATCGTTGTTGATTTCTAATCAATTGACTAAACTTCAAGTCGAAAGCGAGATTATTTTATCTTTTGTAAATCATTTGCTTTTGGATGTTGAAATCGAAGAAAATCTATTATGGGAGAAAATCTTAGTGCTTGAAATGTTTAAGAATGTCTTTAATGATTTCCTGATTATCAAATTAATATTTGAGAAGTATGACTTTGATAAACAAAAGAAAAATGTGTTGAAAGAGTTGTTCGTGATATTGCATACCTATTTAAATGATAGTAACCAAATGTTGAATGAAATTGTTCAAACACCAAATAGAGAGTCTTTACAGATACAAAAAAGTTCAGGTATGAAACCATTAGTTTTGGATCACTTGGACAAAACTGAACCACCCCCAATACCGCCTACCTATTCGTTTTATCTTATATTTCAAATATTAATTTCGTTTACTGATGGATTGGCTAATTACGTTGCGAATTTGTCTAACAAGCAACAAAATTTGGAAGTAGAAGTTGAATTTTCCAATGCTTTAATTGAATCGTGCTCGTCTGAAATAAGTTTATTGTATAAAAGATTTATCCATACGTCTATGGATGATGAAAGCTTTCATTTATTAATTCGGTCGTTTCAAAAGTTTACTCACACAACTGGATTGTTAGGATTAGCTGAAACAAGAGATGATTTGTTATTGATCTTGTCCAAAGCAGTCATCGACAATGTTGTGGAGGTGGAGTTTGAACAGACTGCAAGAGATCAAAAACCACAATTGCTAACAATTGGTGAACAAATTGTTGAGACCATAAGCTCTTCAGTATTGCCTGATGAAACCGAAAAGACTAATTTGCATTCGAGATATTTTAATTCAAGGCACGTTATTTGTCTCCGTGCGTTGATAAATTTGGCCATATCTTTAGGGTCAACGTTAAACAGATCATGGTCTTTGATTTGGGTTACATTTCAATGGAGCAATTACTACATTTATGGATTTGACCAATATAGTGGAAATTTCAATAAAACACAAGAGTTTACTGATCAGATGAAACCGCAAATCACCACTTCTGAACTCAATAGCATCGAGTTGTCAATGACGAAATTACTAGAAAGTATAACAGCTTCTCCTAATAAGTCATTTGTTGAACTAATAGACTCATTGAAAACGTTATCCACCCAATCGTTGTTTGATGTTGAGGAAACTGAGGTATTACCGTTGCCTTTATCGCCATATAATAAAACGTATTTTTTGGATAAATTTTCAAACATTTGTCGATCAAATGCGCTAAGATTGATTGAAGACGACTCGTGTTGGGATTCAGTTATTTCATACGTAATTTCAGTTGGATGCAAGAAAAACAACAACATTAAAATGTTTGTTGTCGAAGTTTTCAATAAAATCATTGAATCTATTGCAACCGTAGGATTCGGAAATGATCAAAATCAAGAACTAATTAATAAAACTTCGGCAAAAACATTACAAGCGTTGAATCGGTATTTGGAGCAATTGTTTAGTAATCCGCAAGAATTATTGGTGTTAAATTCAGATATAGAAATTCACTTGTTGATATTAACCACGTTGCATAATTTGATTGATAAGTACGACAAATACTATCAAAACTCATGGAACAGTGTGTTTAAAATCATAAATTCTCCATTTAAGTTGGATAATGAAAATTTGAAGGATAAATTGCCACTTTTAATTGAAAAATCATTCGACACTTTGAGACTAATCTTAGATGAGTTTTTATCTACATTACCCTTTAATCAATTTAAATATCTCATTGATACGTTGATAAGATTTTGCAATCAGCAATTTGACTTGAACATTTCGTTTAGTTCTGTCAGTTATTTTTGGTCAATAAGTGACTCCTTGAAATCGAAAAACCATACAACAGGTTTTGCACATTCTTACAAAGACTCTGAAGAATTTACAAAATATATTGGAAATTTGGATGAAGAAAATTACATCGCATTAGATATTTATCTATTACTCAGTTTGGCAGAATTATCGAAACAGGAAACGAATCGAGCACAAGTGCGAGATGGATCAATACAAACTTTTTTTCAAATAATAGATGGCCATTTCGAACTATTAAAGGAATCCAAAAATCTAATTTATGAAATAGTTTTGCCTAACATTTTCGATATTGTTCCTTTAAAAACCGATTCTAGTTGGTTGGAAAGCTTGAAGTTGATTCTTAATGGGTTTACAAACTTGTATAATTCACAAACAGATTACAAAAAATGGGAAAGACTTATTAATTACTTGAAGGTTTTGATGTCGTATAAATGGAATGAATTGAATATCATAATTTTCCAGTCGTTGCAAAATTTAGCATCGCAATGCGCAGACAATGATGCCCAAGATTTAATATTCCAGCTTTGGAGCGATGTTAAAATTGAATATGATTTTATAAATGCCAACTATCAAGAATCATTGGTACAATTAATGAAATGCTTCCCAGTGATTTACAAGTCTAAGTCAAAATTTACCAAAAAAGAAATTCTCATTATTAATAATTTGTTTTATCAATGTGCAAGATATCCTGTGTTAGCATACAATCAAAGTGACAAATTAAAGCCTTCGAAATTACAATCATCAGTACTTGATAATTTCAAGATATTGAACTCAAACGATGAAGAAATTCAATCATTGGTAATACAACAGTTGACTAATATTTTAAGTTTACCATTTGGTATAAGGGATCGAATTGAACAAAAGCTACGCGACAATGAGCTAATAATGAATAAATTCAAAATACCAACGTTTATCCTGATAAGTCACATGACGTTGACATTGATCAAGGATAAGCTCAAACAAATCAAAAATTATAAAATAATGGTTGACGATCATGGTATCAGTAAGTTGTTGAAAGCATTGATTGAGGTTGTAAAAAACAAGTCGGTAGGGATCACGGGTAAACAACCGCTATGGATTGAATGCAACAACCAATTGACACAATTGATCTCAGTTTTGATAGCACAGGATTTAGTAAATGATGAGATTTGGCAACTAGTTTTACAAAGCATAGACTTGTGCTTTGACACTGACGAGGAAAACAGAGATGCCATCAACATAAACCAATACGAAACGTTGTCCAACATAGTGCTTCCGCAATTGATCGATCACGATACATATTTGCAGGAATTTTTACTGAGCATCTACCAAAATTCTTTCTTTTATGGGTTGAACGAGGTTGAGAAAAATCTATTAGGTGTCATCACGTTTGACGATATAGACGTGAGCAAGTTTGCCAATTTCAAATTTGGTGATTTCTTCAGTACCACCGAGCCGCTCAATATTCATCCGAACCTCGAAATTAGAATCAAATGTCTTGCTGAATTGATCAAGTTCTCGAACTCTGATAGTGATGGTTTGAGACAGCTTGCGGGCTCTTATTTGGTGAAAAGGGTTTGCTTCTGTTTACGTCGAATACTAAGCGATTTGGAATTGATCTATAAATGTCCTTTACCATATATCCAGCAAAAGGAATTACATATGATTCTAGCGGGTTTACAATCTTTTAAAATTGAAAACAATAAATCAGAGTTTAAAGAATTGTACAAGTTGTTTCTCCAATTAATCCCTCATTCAAACAAAGTCAGTATAATCAGAGAAATTCTACCACAAGTATTACAATTATACCAAGATTTATAAAACAACATGTGTATAATAAATTTATATACTAATACGTTATTGCTTGTTTTTTCTTTTGTTTTTCTTCTTTGTTGAGGAATTTGCTATATTTGATATGTTGTTTACTGCTGGTGATGATGTCAGTGAAGTAGTTGTCGGAGATGCGTCATCAATGGTTGATCTGGCTGTTGATGCTGCGCCTGAGGTTGTAGTGAAATTCGCTGTTGCAGTTGAAGTAGTTGAAGAAGCTGAAGAAGATCTTTTTCTATTGATTAATTCCAATGCATTTTCTCCAACTTTTAAAGCAGATTCACCCATTTTGATTGCACCTGGTTTAATATTTTCTTCTACAAATGGCTGTACTTTGTCATTGATGAAACCTGGTCTAACTTCCTTTTCAGTAATCAATCCTCTATTCTTTTCACTCACACGAATCAAATGCTTTTCTAATAACAAGTAATTTCTCGAATTCGCTTTGTACCCAATCTCGATAATTGTACCAATAAAAGGAATCAACCCTAAACCAAAGTCAATCGCAATGTTGAGCACAAACAAGCATTGTAAGTCCAACGGAAATCCATCGTCTAATTTTCTTGCCATCATTAGCAATCTCAACGACCAATATGTCGATACTAACACACCAACAACAGGAATTGCACCAACTATATTAGTCCAACCAAATGAAACACCAAGAATACTAAACCAGTAATCATATCTATACGCTTGCTTCTTAAAACTGTTTAAAATAGATTCATCATTTTTGGACAACTCTGGTGGTATTTGTCGTTTAACTTTTTGGTACAGAACTTGACCTTTCTTGTTGGTTATGGGAATATGCTCGTAGTATGGGTCCTCAACGAAAAAACGATTGAACTGGTTATCTCTAATGATCCTGTTCGTGACATATTTCAAGATGAATGAACTCATAGTCAATGATGTAAGTTTGTAAAATTCAAAGGCTAAAAATTTTTGAGACCCGAAATTTTGGGGAATCTCACATTAAATATAATTTGGTTGAAATGTGTATACAATTTATAGTTTCCCAAATGTGTATCAAATGTCTAAGTTGCTACCATCATCATTTTCCTTATGTAATACAAAACACTGACTGTTATGTAATACTTCTACTGGCTGTAAAATTTGGTAGCGTCGATGCATGTGAAGCGGGATCTCCACCCTAAAGATTTGGTTTTCTAAACTTTATTTACGATTGTTCCTCTTTGTTGTGTGTACTTTAAAAACTGTCAGATTCTGCATTTTCCAGGAGCAAGATGGTGGTCAGGTCTTTGATATTAAAGTTTGGCAAACAAATACCTGTTATACATGGTTTTATTCCACAACAGCAGCAAGATTCAACCACTGAAGATGAATACAGTGATGATGAAATAACTCCAATTCAAATCCATGAGAGTCCAAAAGATAAAATACATTCCAAAATAATCAACAAAAGGGGATCGAGTTTGGAATGTGTCATGGAAGACGATTTCAATAACGATGAGAGAATATTTGATTCTCCTCAAAAAACAAATCACTTGAATAGAGTAGACAACCAGCATATTTTACCTGTGTCATCTAGATTATCTAGAAGAAAGACTTCAAGCAATTCAAATAATCTGGCTTTAGATTATACTACATTATTGGAGGAGGTTTCTTCATCCGATACCGAAATACTTGCCGAAGACTCTAGATTAAACACCTACCTTGATGATCAAAGTAAAAAATACGAATTTGATAGTTTGATATCGAAAAACTTGAATGCAGTTTTAAAAGAAGAAAATAAACAAGAATTGAATCCAAATAACGATTTATTAGGGTTAATTTATAATAATCGTGGAATAATACTTCATGGTTTATATGAGATTGGGAAAGAGAAGATAACTTCTAGACTACCTCATATCCCGTTTATAACAAAAGAAAAACCCAACGTCATTGTTGAAGATATTAAGCCACCAACATTAAAAAGTCCCTTTGAAGCCGGTGCATTGGTGGAGTACGACGTCGAAATAGAAACAGAACAAAACATAATTGATCAAGAAAAATACGATCAGTTGATAAATCATCTAGATGATGAAATCAAGATAGATATATTTCTTGATTCGTTAAACAAAGAAACGAAAATCAATCTATATCATCTGCTACAAAAGGATCTAAAAATATTACAGAATCAGGATGACCAAAATCTCTCTAAGGGGAGAAAAGCGTCAACTTTAGATAAAATCCAAATGTTTATAATCATATCTGTTAAACTATTCATGACTGGCTTAAAGTTATTTATACCCATAACCAAATACTTGATATACAAATTCCAAAATAATCAATTATACATTTTCAACAACAAAAACATAGATAGATTCTTTGATGTAATACTAAAGTTTATGAATTATTTAAATGTCAAATTGAATAGTAACGAAGAATTTATAGATAAAATCTACCAACACGATTATATCAAAGCAGAAGAGAATCTAGATACGATGTACCAAGATTTTCAGAGTTATTTCAAGCCTTCAAGTATAAAGGATAGATTCATAGCTAAAGATGATTTTATAAAAAGACATCTATACGATTACATGATTGGTAGTGTTACGAAACTAGGCAGTGCAAGGTCTTCTGAATCCTTATCTGATGACTATAAGAACGACCCCAGATACAAGATGTATTACAGTAAGAGTGACGATCCAGATCTTTCTGTAAAAAACGTAGCAGAGCAATTTTTTAAGGAGTTGGAGTAATATAGAGTCGACTCACAATCTAGCATAGCAATTAATAGAAAACGTAGTGTCGTGGCGAACTGTAGATGTGTCAATTTTTCAAAAGTATAGATCATTTCTAACTTGACTATTTGTGGGTAATTTCTCTGCTTGATCGCAAACGTTTCACGCAACCTGACCCATTTCTATGCAGCAAAAACGGATGCGGCGTCCCACAGCGAACACTTGAAGTATTGCATAATTCGGCATGCCATTGAGTTCCAACCATGCGGTATGCAATAATATACAATGCGATAGAAGCCGGAGGTATACAAAGTAAGGCTGCAAATAGAACTAGATCTGTGAATAAATCTTTGTAATTACTCCACGTAGCAAGTTTTAGACTTTAGATCTGAAATCATGAGTTCTTCAGGGGTGTGCCTATTGTTGCAAAATTTTGGCAAAAAGTATAAAATTATTTACAACGAGACTTGATTCAACAATTATTCAAATTTTGAGACTGAACGAGATCAAGCTCGACCTAATTGTACAGCAGGATACATGAATGACCTGATAACATAGAACAACAAGTTTGTTACGGTGTAAATTCATTAGCTTTGTAATTGAATCTACTATTGTTCTAGAAAATAGATTGTCATAGACAAGAGATATTATTCTATGCGTAATTGACTTTTAAAAACTTGTTCAACGTACACACCCAGGTATAAATGCACAAGTGTTACTAAAACGACTTTACACCTGAAACTGTTTATGCAACACTAGCAACACAATTGCTCATCGAGACTTAGAAACATAGAAGGTTGAAAGATAAGAAGCAGACATTAGGAGGTTTGACATTGAGTTTGAGCACACAAACCAATTAATTAACCCAATTCAGTAGGAGTTGAGCAGGACACACACGCACACAATCTCCTATTTCTGGGTTTACAAAAACAATACAGTATTGCAGTTCGGGGGCATAATCGTGCACCTGTCCAAAAAAAGAAAAATATATAAATAGTGCGAATGCTGCTGTCCAATAACATTTTTGTAAATTTAGCTGGAGTTTCTCGTCATCACTTTTTTTTTTTTTTTCCCAATTGTTTTTTTTATAATTTTTATTTATAAAACTCAACAACTTTTTTCCCACTCAACTCAGTTAACAACCATCACTAACCACCCACCCTTTCCACACTACAACAATACAGTCTTAACAAGTATTTAATTTATATTTTGTTACGTTGGTTAGTCAAGTTCGGTATACATCCTTTTATCAAGCGTCTTTCCATATATATCTGTACATATATTCCTGGGTGCTTTTTGGATTTCAAATTTGCCATCCTTATTTTTTTTTTTTCCATTTTTTTTCTGAGTCCTTCATTGGTTGATCAGAAATGGCGTTGTGCTCACAAAATTTGAACCTTCTCAATTTTTCTGGTGCTGCTACCAATTACAATGCTACCAAGAGAAGTTGTCTGAACAATAGACAACCATCTCGCATCACATTCAACAACAACAACAACAAAAACAAAAACAAAAACTACTACAGTTCTTCTTCCGAAGACGACGAGTCAGATGAAGAATTGTCTGGTTACGAAAAAGATCAAACTAGAGCTAGAAGAAAAAGAAGCTTTATTTCAGTGGACCAGCATTTGTCTCAAGCCATCAAACAATATGAAGATGGTGCGCAACAAGTTAGAAAACAAATAATTCCAAGAAGGTTATCTTTAAACGCCGTAAATAACACTGGGTCTATTGGTGCTGACTTGGAAACATTTGAAGAACCTAGTCCTTCTATTCCATCAAGTGACAAACAATCAAGATCGAGATGCTTTGAATATTTGGTTTCTTCAATTGATGAAGCTTGGGCTAGGGTTTGTCAACGTCAAAACAATATTGAGGATGAGTTTTACAAAAATTCTCCTTGCTATTCGATTGGCTCAGATTATGATGACGATGAAGACGACGACGACGATGATGAAGATCGCAATGCGTCCGACACAGACATCACTGATTATGAGGAAAATGTACATGCTTCCTCACATCAAAAAAAACATGCATCACCACCGATTATTAAGCAAAGAATGGTTTCAATCACTTCATCTTCACAAGAAGACTCATCATCCTGTCAAATACAACAATTAAAAGACAGATTAACCAGAGCCAAATATTACTTACAAGACTTGGTTGATTCAGATAATTATTCCGAAGTCTTGGCTTTTTGGAGACGTTGGGACATGATCAAATACGCAACTATTGAATTAGTTGAAGATGATGACGATGATGAAGTTATTGAAACTACAATTGAAGAATTGGAGGCTGGTAGGTTTTTTTCATAGATAAAAAGTTTACTTTTCACAGACATTTGAGTACAACAAAGAGTAAAAAAAACAAACATGTAATGATTATTATTATTAAATTCAATTTTAACTGCTGAATTCAAAGAATTCAATTATGTATTATTATTTTAAATTATGGGGTTTTGATTTCAGTCAATTATATTTACATATATATATATAGGATAAATTTAGTGTATAAAGATTTTTAAATTTTGCTAATCTCTGTTGCTCATAACCATCATCAATCTTGACAGGTTGTTAAGAGAGCGAGATTTTAATTTTTCTATCATTATTTATTATCATTTCAAATGAAATTCACTACATTGGCTGCACTTGCATTAACCCAGCTCTCATTGATCAAAGCAATTGCATCACCAGATGAGTTGAAGATAAGTATGTTTCAATTGCAGACAATTTTGAATTGTAAATACTAATTTTATTATTAAAGAGGTTACAAAGGCGGTTGACTGTACTCGTAAAACGAAGGCTGGTGATTCCATCAGTGTTCATTATAAGGGAAGTTTGGAAAACGGCAAAGTTTTCGACAGTTCTTATAGCAGAGGATCTCCCTTGCCATTCATGTTGGGCACTGGACAGGTGATCACTTGTTGGGACGAAGGTTTGTTGGATATGTGCATTGGTGAGAAGAGAGAGATTTGGTGTCATCCCAACGTCGGCTACGGGGACAGGAACATGGGCCCGATCCCAGCCAACTCCGTATTGATCTTCGAGACGGAATTGGTCGACATTGCTGGTGTTGAAAAGGACACAGCCAAAGACGAGCTCTGAGTATACTATATATTATATATATATAACTTTGTGAAAAAAAAAATAAATTTCTGTTCTAATCAGTTGATACACTCGAATTAAGGGGGAATTGAAAAATGACTAGGTTCTTGAAACAAGTGCAAGACTTCATTGCCTCAGCCAAAGACTTCTCCATTGTATATTCTACCTCAGCGTTTGTGAGCTCGACCACTAAGAAAGTGTATGTGTTGGATTCATCATTCAACCCCCCACATTTGGGCCATTATAGTTTGATCGAGGAAAGTTTGAAGTTTGACCACAAGACCATTCAAGATAAATCAATCTTGTTGCTTCTATCAATAAAAAACGCAGACAAGGGTTATAAACCAGAATCATTCGATAAACGTTTAGAAATGATGCACCTCATGGCGAATCAAATCAGTGAAAAATATCCAATTAATGTGTCAATTGGAGTCACAAGTCATGCGAAATTTGTAGATAAATCGTTATCGGTGTCGAAATTTATTAATGACAAGACTTTGAAACTCACGTTTTTAGTTGGGTTTGATACTTTGGTTAGAATTTTCGACCCCAAATATTATTTACCAGATAAGTTGTCATTCAGTTTGGAACAGTTTATGAAAACGACTGATTTGTTTTGTTTGACCAGATTTGATGAAACCATCACCGATGATGAACAGAGCGAGTATATAAATGAAATTAAAAGTGGGAAACACAAGGATATTCCTAGCCATTGGTCAAGTAATATCCATCTAATCAAAAGTGAAAAATACTCAACAATCAGTTCCTCGGAGATAAGAGGCGATATTGCCAAGGGTAAACCCAATTGGCAAGAGCTAGTTTTGCCACAAATCAAAAGTTATATAATTGAAAATAATCTATACAAATAAATTTATCATTAACAAAATAAAATTCAAGCCCAATAAAGCTGCTGAATTCTTTGTAGTTGATTCGTCCAAATGGTCGTGGTTCCTATGAACACCACTCTCATTTGTAAGCATTGAGCTGGATGAGCGTCTAGATGATGATGATGATGATCTTGTTGTTGTTGTCTTGGTTTCGGGTGTAGTACTGTTTCGAATCGATTCTTCTTCTTCTTCTTCTCCGCTACCATCCTCCTTGGTACGGCTGGTGGTTTTTTCATTTTTAGAATTTGTGCATTCCAACTTCCCACCTCTGACAATCAACATAATTTCCAGTCGGGACCATTTCTGACAATCAAACAGTGGGGAAGACAGTTTGATAATGGCGCTGCCCTTGACCAATTTTAACAGCTTGAATGAAATTTCTTTAATGGGTCCCGTGATCTCCATTGCACCACCAATAATCTTCAACTTGGGAAAGAAATTGACTTGCTCAATCAACAGGTTATTGATCAACATTAGCCCACCTTCAATCTCATTCAATGACGGAAACTCCACTTGGTTGACTTGGTCATTTTGTAGCAAACTCAAAGTTCCCTTGATAATTTCAAGTTTGGGAAACCGAACTTGTTGAAAGTAGTTGTTACTTAAACTCATTGATCCTTTAATCAACTCCAACTCGTCGAGGTTCAAGGTCTCAACATTGCTGATACTAATCTTGCCAATCTTCTTCAACCGTGGAAATGTCACCTTGACGTCGTTGGAGTTGGCGCCAATGTGTAAACTGTCAATCTCCTGCACGTTGCATTCAATAACGTCCAAAAATCGATTATTGTTAATGTCCAACTTCTGCAACAGGTCGGTCAACACGCCACTAAAGCCCGTCAAGGAGGTGTCTGAAATCTTTATAATCTCAATCCCTTGCACTTCATTGTTGAAATTCACGTTGGACAATATTGGCAAAATCGTCCAGTCCAACACACTCACCCACTTCAACTTAGGCACCGAGATAAATGCCAACGACGTCAATTCAAATAGCGAAAACTCAGAGCTGATGATTTCCAAGTTTGGCGCCTCGATCCGGACCAACTCCGGAGACTTGCGAATGGTCAAGTTACCTAAAATTTTTTCAATCTCAATAGTGATTATCGGATAGTTGTATTCTGAAATGATCAAGTTCCCAATCAAGACTTTGCAGTTGGAAATCTTGTTAAAGTCTTCCAACGTGTGGACATGGATATCTTGTTGTTTACAATGGGAAGGGATTTCGAGCTCGAAATCCATCGAGGGTGGAGTGTCAGCTCCAACGTAAGCTTTAAATAACAAAAACGTGAATAAGTAGAAAGAAATCATCTGATTCGGATGCAATCGTTGGCTACTTTCTTTGTGGTATTTATACAATCAGGGACAAAAAAAAATTTGCAGCCAAAATGCATAACAAATTTTATTGCCAGCATACGAAAGTAACTACCAAGAGTTAAAAAGAGTCATATGTAATAAATATTTTGTAAGTTATTACTACTGCATTGTGTTTGGAACTAAAATGCAAGTTTTGTACAAAATGAATTGCAATAATACAATTTTTATAATACTAAACAATTTTAAATTTAGTAAGCAATTGAATGAGATACTTTGCCTCGGGCATTTAGTTCAAACCGATTATACAAATTATACAAACTAGTTGTAAAAGTTACGTAGTATAAAACGATTATGTCATGCTGATGTCGATCGAACATCTACAGTAATAAATTTTTTAACCAATGCTCAATTCTACATTAGTGTTTTCTACATAGGTGTAAGAGCCAATTGCGTTACCACCTTCACTTTCAATTTACAAATTTTGGTAGCGTTTGACTTATCAGTGTTGAATCGCAACTTTTTGTTGAACGAAAAATAATCTTTATTCACAAACATCCATGTCGATTGTATCCACGTCGTTGATAATAGGCTCGCTACTCACTGTGGGTGGCTACATGTTGTTCACCGGCTCAGGAGAGTCGTTCAATGTCGGTGACTTTTTAGAATCGACCTCGCCGTACATGTGGGCATCGTTGGGTATCGGCTCGTGCATTGGCTTCTCTGTCGTGGGAGCAGCGTGGGGAATCTTCATAACTGGTACCTCCATCTTGGGAGCCGGGGTCAAGGCACCCAGGATAACCACAAAGAACTTGATCTCGATCATTTTCTGCGAGGTTGTTGCTATCTACGGGTTAATCATGGCTATCGTGTTTAGTTCAAAGTTGACCAGCGTCAGCTCGCTGATATTATATACAAAAGAAAACTTATACACCGGATACTCGTTGTTCTGGGCTGGTATCACGGTGGGAATATCCAACTTGATTTGTGGTGTTGCCGTTGGTATCACTGGGTCCACCGCCGCCATCAGTGACGCAGCCGACTCGTCGTTGTTTGTCAAGATCTTGGTGGTTGAAATCTTTGGTTCCGTATTGGGATTGTTTGGTTTGATTGTAGGATTGTTGATGACGGGTAAAGCACAAGAATTTCAATAGAGAGACACTAGTTTAAACATTTGCATGTATATTACTTTTTTTTTTTTTTGTTTAACTATCTACTTCCATGTAATCAGGGTTCTTCTTCAAGATTACAATACCTTCTAAAGATTTGTTCAAGCTTAAATATTCTTCGTTTTCCAATTCAGCTCTTTCTCCGTGGTTCAACAATACTGGTGTCGATTGAGTAACCCACCCTGTGATGGTTTTTGGCTTACCTGCTTGTCCAACTACATCAACAGCTTGTCCGACTCTTACATTCACTTTGATAGGTTTCAATTGTTCATCCACCGTTATCAACATCCTTGGTTTTATGGCAGGAGTTAAGTAGTATAATAATTGATGAGTGGTTTCGGTTGTTGAATCGGATAAAATAAATTGTTTTGGATCTAATAAAGCTATCGATATGGTTAATAATGATGCTAAGCTGACTTTAGATAATATTGTTCTTTCTGAATTGTATGGAGTTAAAGTTAAAGTACCTTTACCTAAATGTAATATACCTTGAGCTATTCTAACCATGAATAATGAATCTTGAGACTTGACGTAATACGATGCCAATTGTCTTAATAATTGCGCTAATCTGGCATTGTTTGTACCTGCACCAACTAGACCCATTGAATAGATTGCATTCTGAGCAACTTCTAAATCTGGATCATGCGAATATCTCGATAACGTTTCAAAAACCTTCATTTGTGGATTTGATGTCGATACCAAACCCATAGCTAATGGAACGGCTCTACGTATTAAGGGGTTACCGTAATGCATTAAATGTCCAAAATGACGCAATGACATATCTTGACCAATATCTTCCCCCATAGCAATGCACGCAAGACCCAACACGGCGATACCTTGGTACAATTCTTCCGATTCTTCAGACTCAGGCTCTGGTTTCTCTTCAGCATCTTCTTTGGTGTCTTTAGGTTGTTCTTCTTTAGATTCTTCTGCTTCTACTTCCGGTTCTTCTTCCTTCTTTTGATCTTCCTCTGATTGTTGCAACTTCTTCTCTTCTTCCAATTGATCTTTAGGTTTTGCTGTGCACATTTGCAATAATGCTTGGATTTGTAATACATTACCAGTACCAGCATAAGCACATATATTTACCAAGACTTTCAATGTCTTACTGATTGGATGTTCTATTGCATCTATTGTTTCCAAAACATCTTCTGCATTTTCTGTTTTACCCATGTACAATATTCCTAAACCCAAAGACATGAATTTAATAAATGGATTTGTAAGTTGAGTAAAGTCTCTTTCCAATAACGTTTGTAAAATTGTTGATGTTATATCTCCATGACAGGTACCTACGAAAACATGACCTAAAGCTAACGCTGCTAAGCATGATACTTCTAACGATACATCTAGGTCGGAAACTAAAGGCAATAGCAAATTCAAAACTTCTTCGTTACAAGTGCCGGCAAAAGCAATTCCTAGCCCATTGATTGCTGATGTTTGGTACAATTTATTTGGTTCATGAACATATTCTTGTAACAAGGCTAATGCTGCATCAACGTCGTCGTGAACATTCGAAGACACTATACCAGTACCCAACAATGCACCAGCTTTGATTTCTGGATCTTCGGAATAGGTGTATTTATCCAAAACTTGTAATCCCTCATTTGTATCCCATTGATGGATGGAACCTAAAGATGCCGTAGAACTTATCATACCGTTTCCTTTTGTTTTGTATATCCAAGATTTGTTATCTTCTTCGGTTTGAATTAATTTATCGTTTCCAAACCCCAAGTTCAAAAATGAATTTACAAACGAAGCTGCCAAATTTTGCTTTGCAGAATCTATTGAGCCAGCAGTACCCAATCCAAACTTGGAATTTTCTAAATGAGATTTATAAATATCTTCTGGAACTTTCGCATCTAATAAATTCAATTCCTTGACCAAATAATGAAAGTATTCAAATAATTTCACATTTGAAATACATTCTTGAACTTCTTCATCTTCTTCATACTTAAAGTTGTTATTAGTTTGTGACAATATAAAACCCAATTGTTTATGGATCAATTTATCATTTGTAGAACTAAACACTTGTTTGATTAGTTTTGAATCATCTAGTTTGATTGCAATAGTTAGAGCTTGAGTCAATTGGTTTTGTTTTAAATAAATTGTAAAAGCGGTATTCAAAAATGACACATCATCCGGTGGGGCCAAGTATGGGACTACACTTTGGACGTAAAGACAAACTCTAGCGTATGTGTTTTCATCGACAAACTCAGGTAATTTATCAATTGACTCTATTTCCAATAATAAATCGACTGCGTCTTCTTCAGCATTGTGCTTTAAGAAGAAAGGTACGATTTTCAATGCTAATTTCGTCAATTTTGTGATGAGTTCTTCATCCACGCCTAAATTCTCTTGGTATGATGACCCGATTTCCAATGCTAAATGACGCAAATACTCGTGGCCCCAATCTGGAACAGTTTCATCGGAAGACAATAAACGATACTTTAATGAATCTTTTTTACCTTCATCGGAATAGGTCATGGCTAACACTGACAATATATCGGCCAATTTGAAAACAATTTCATCGTGACCGTACTTTGAACTCCAATCATTGTATAAATTAGTTAGTGAATGGTAGTGAGGTCTTAAAAACTTTAATGGTTTAGGAACAGCCGTCATTGAGGTTGTGGAGTCCTTGATGAAAGTCTTTAAACTTTGCAAGTATTTGGTATATAACTCCTTTTGCTGATTTGGTTCAATTAATCTTTCAACTAGCAATTCCAACTCATCTTTCAAGTGCTGATCCTCCTCCGACAATTCTTCTTCTTGTTTGACTTTGCTGTCTTTCTTGGTATCCTTTTCTGGAATCGGCTCTTTCTGTTCTGGAGCCGGCGCCATAATTGTGACTGGTGTTTAGTTTTTTTAGCGTTGAATAAAGTGTTTGCCACTTTTGATTTACTGCCAAAAAAATATCAACTCACACTACTCAGACAGCGCTACCACATTGCAAAAATCACCAATGCAACCATTCATTTATGGCTGTATGATGTAGAAACTTGGTATTGTATTCACTGTTACTTGTTTGTGCTTACATGTTTTGCAATTGGGTGAAACTTACACATGTTTTTACTACTCCGCTTTAGAAATTGTGATTACGAGTCATTTGTTTCAATAATGATGGCACCATTGACATGACACAACCCGCCGTTCTTGCCATGTTGTATAAAACTTTTGATACATGGTGATTTTTAGGTGCATCTCACAATCAGATGGAATCATCAAACAGTGCAATTGTAACAGGTTTCCATAAACGGACAAAGTATTACTGTGCAGTACCACTATTTACATTTTGTTTACTTCTTCCCAAACATTTCAAACTCAAATTTGTATTGTAGAAACACTGACCATGGACCGGATCTTCTACAAATCAAATGTCCATGATCCTGTCTCGAATTGTCCGCTTTACATATTTGACACTTCGTATTTGCCTTCTCCCGAGGATATCGACTACGATGAGTTCATAATAACATTGATGAATTTTCTACCAACCAAACCATACGCATTGATAATTTTCAGTTGTGGACTAAACAAGCTAAGCTGGATTTGGGGTCTAAAGTTTCTCAAGAATTTCATGGACATCAACAACAATTATCACGACTTGAGACTTTTGTTAAAAATTTTCATAGTACATGATTCATGGTTTTTGAAAAGTTTAACTTCAATATTGTACAATTTCAACTCCACCAAGAAGAACTTGGAACAACTCAATAAATTATTTGAAACTTTCACCATCAACCAGACCAAGTCGCAGCAAACAGTTGTCATTCATTGTAAAACACTCACCGAACTAGGCCAACATTTGGATTTGACAAATTTGAAAATTTCATTAAACATATACAAGTATAATTTACAATTCGAGCAAGAGATTCAAATAAAACAACAACCACTCATAAATTCTTTGGTGACTTTGAATTCTAAAAATCATCCCATTTTTAATCATCATTTGTATCAGCTATTTAACATTGTGAATGAAAATTGTACCAGGACCGAATTAGTGTTTTACAAACCGGGGAATAAATTAAACACAGACTTGCTTTACCAATGTATAATGAGAAATCAATTGATATGGATAAACGATTGGGATTTATATAGCATTTCAACTACGTTCAAGAAGATATTGATGGAATTACCAAAACCGTTGATTGAAATCAGTCTCATTGAGTTACCGATTGAAAATGCACCAAGTTATTATAGGAAAATATTTAAAAACATCACAGATCATCATAAAAGCCACCAGAAGACTGAGAATTACGACAGATTGCTATTACAGATATTTCAAATGTTGAACAAGATTTACATAAACCATCACATAACCAAACATACATCCACCACGTTATCTAAAAGTTTGGCGCACTGTCTAGGCCAGGAACTAGTGTCGAACAAAAATTCCAGCCAGTTACAGATCATCAACCGATTCATAGTTGGAGTGATTGAGAATTGGCACCATGTGTCAAAGGGTTACAAGATCCATTCCGTTCAGGACACAATTGAAGGTAAGTTTGACAACAGTCGCAGGTTGAGGAGTTTTGATACTTCCTACGATTTAAGCCACGACATCACTGTGGATGAAGAGGATGAGGATGAGAGGATCAAAATCAACACAAATTGTATTTTACAAGATTTAAAAAATAGCCAAGACCCACCTAGACCGAATGTGCAACTACCCGAGGTCAAAAAAACAGACACATTGAGAACGACTACAAAAGTGGACAAATCATCCACGTCTAAACTGTTGACGAATGATGTACCGAAAACTAAGAAGAAATTGGCAGACGTGTCTAACATCCAGATCCAGTTCCCACCACAAATGTACAAATTCCAACCCAGCCATGAAAAGAAAGAATCCGTGAATTCTGTGTCGACCACTACAACTGAAGTCTCGGTGGCTAGCTCCAAGAAGCCAGTGATTAGGGGTAGGAAAGTGGGCCAATTGGCCAAACTTTTCGAAGAGCGCTGCCAGGGCATGGAGATCTTGAATGGAATGTGATGTATACGTATATAAGTATCAATGCAAATGTATTCCAACCCAATCATGAACAAACCCCAGAGAGAATTAGCCCAACAACAGCGCTGTCGGGTCATTGAAATTTTGTACGCAGTGTGATTTATATACGTAAAGCATCATAATGGAATTGTGTTGACCACCACCAGTGGAATACCAGTGATTAGAGGTAAAAATATCGGCCCCTTTGCTGATTAAATAGCTTTGTTAGGACAGAGTGCGATTATAATTACCCAGAGAAATCACACCAACGAAACACCTACAAGTAAACGCGGTCTATTTAAGGATGAAACGAAAAACAAGAATGTAATAAACGACCGGCTTAGGGTATAGCACTAGTAGATGGTGGAAAACTAGGTAAGGATGCAATAAACTCTAAAGATAAGGAGAACTGAAGATGCTAGAGAGGTCTACGTTTTACTGGGTATGAGAAATTTTAATCGAAATGTGATATATAAATACATATATATATAAAGTAACAATACACGGTTATTCACCAACTAGTCTGCTGTCGATGTTATCCATCGACAAATCATTTTCGTAATGGTTATGGTTATGGCGGGTCGCGTTGGCAACAGCAGCAATTGCAGCGGCAGCGGTGCTATCGGAGTCGTTCAACCCATGGTCCTGAAGATGTTGTTGATACTGATGATATTGGTTTTCATCCAACTGGTGTTGGAACTGACGTTGAAACTCTTCTTGTTGTAGCTCTGAAACTTGTTTGTTGTGTACTTGATGATGTTGGAGATGTGGGACATGTTGCTGGGGATGTTGAGGATGCTGAGGAAGTTGTTGAGGAATTTGTTGCAGTTGTTGCAGTTGTTGTTGTTGTTGCAGTTGCAGTTGTTGTTGTTGCGGTTGCGGTTGCAGTTGTTGCAGTTGCGGTTGCTGCAGTTGTCGTTGTTGGTGGTAGTCAGTGTATTCTGATGAATCGTTTTGTAGAAATGCATTCGCACTAGCGGCAGCAGCAACAGCAGCGGCGGCATCAGCAGCTTCAGAACTACCTGATTGATTAGATGTTGAAGCTGAACCAGGACCAGAAGCAGCAGCAACGGCAGCAGCAGCGGCAGCTTCTTGCGCTTTCCTTCTATACGTTGCATTAGCAATTCTCGAAGGATTATTAAACCCAAACCTTGAATTTTGTTTCTTCAATTTTCTTTTGTACCCTCTAATCTCATTATATATATCTTCTCTTTTAATTAAAACATCTGGATACTGTTCTTTGATTTTAGATTCAATGTGTGAAGGTTTGGTACCTACTTTGTACAAATCCAATATCAACAAATTTAGTTCATCACTGCGTTTTCTCAACATTGGATGATTACTCAACGGATCCAACTGAGGATGATTGTGTTCATTACACGTGGTTCTCAAATTCCAAACACCAGTTGATTTCTTAAAACTGGCAGTCATTGCAAATGGACATTTCAACTTTTTGGTCTTTGTATCGGGATCCAACATATACCCATCGCCAACATCGATTTGTCTGGTGGTATCCACTTTCTTTGTCTTTTTGTGACGGTACCTACCACCTAGTTCACACGTATAATAAATGGCTTTCTTATTTGAATGGGCTATAACAACACCAAATCCATTGTCTCTAGCAAATTCAGCGATAAATTCATTCAACTCATCACGATTGTTAAAGATTTGATCTGGATAGGGTCTTGTAATCAAATTACCTTCTGCAGTTATTGTGTTTTCTTTCACAGGATAGATTTTAGATTTTGAATCAATGATAGGTTCGGGTATTTGAATGTTGTACTCGGACAATTCTGGCGAACTTTCAATATCATCGGCGAGATGGCTTTGTGGTATATATTGCTGTTGTTGAAGCTGTTGTTGTTGTTGTTGTTGTTGTTGGTGGTGCTGTTGTTGATGATGGTGTTGTTGTTGGTGTTGATGTTGTTGATGCTGGTGTTGTAGTTGATGTTGATGTTGTAATTGTAGTTGTTGTTGTTGATGTTGGTGGTGTGGGTGTTGGGCCATTTGCTGGTACTTGTCATTTAAATCAAAAGTGTTGTTGTTTTTACCGAGTCTCTTGGTAGTTGTTGTTGTGTTGTGACTAGTGGTTGGAGTGGAAGCAGAAGATAAATCTTCCAATTTGAGTCTGGAATGGTGTGAGGAGTCGTCGACATTCTGTAACAATTGGTCGTCGATGTTACCCGAGTAGTCGTCTCCTTGTGCTGACATGGCTGTGAAAATGGGATTCGAAGTATGGGGGATTTTGCAACCAAGGTGGAAAGGGATACAATGCACTACTTAATTGTGAATTGATTTGGTACTAAATACACACACCAGTTTCGAAAGAAGTAAAGTAGTGTTTAGTTTATAAAAATTTTTCTCGTTGGAAAACTGCTGGTGGTGTGCATCGGTTGACAAAAAAAAATTAGTAACCCACAAAGCTCATGCATCACTCCTTTTTTTTTCCTGGCTTGATATGTATGTTTGGAGCTACACAGAGGTAACAACCTCCAAGCCACAACATACCAATTAGGAAATGTTCCTGTTGTCACCACAAAGGAAACACTAGAGTCTTCACATAGTCAAGGTTTATGATATGTACATTGATTATTATAGAAAGCTATTTCATCAAAGTGTTTGAAATGGCTAGCAAATTTACAGATCCAGTAAACTTGATTTTTATTATCTAGAGCCTATACATGAGTTAGCATGTTTCTTATCGTTTGCGCGAGCTATGATTCAATCAATTATGTTATTAATTCAAACACTTTCTAATTTAAAACACGCAATCACTGAGTAAACAGATTTTTCTTAAAATACGTTTTAAAAGTCATTCACGAAATATAGAAGTGTATGCAATTTATAAGATTACACTCAATTACTTTTTATCGTAGTATTAATTTTCACTTTCTATATAATTTGCAGCCCAAGTTGGCAAAATAAATGAACTTTTATGTATCTCAGCCGAGTAGTATTTGAACATTTGCGATTCAAGTTGTTTTGAAAATTTTCTAATAGGATCAGTGAAATTTGTCTCTTTGTTCATTGTGGCAATTACTAACCCTAATTGACCTGAAGTATAACTAGGCATATAACATTGAGCATAGGCAACGTTGTTAAATACTTGTTTACCTTTGAAAATCAACTCTTTTAAATAATCTATATTAAGCCAAATGTTTTCCGAAGATTGCATAATCACTATACCATTTTCATTAAGACAGTTGTTTAACATTTTAAAATAATTCACTTCAAAAAACTCTTGTGCTGGTCCTTCTGGATCTGAAGAATCAGTTATAATAATATCAAATTTTTCATTTGTAGTATTTAGAAATTTGAACCCATCATCAATGATTAAATTGACCGCTTTATGATTATGAAATTTAGCCATTTGAGGTAAGAACTTCTTACTCAATTGTATAACCATGTCATCTATTTCCACCATAGTTATTGATTCGATCAAAGACTGGTCGTTTTCAATATGCTTAACCAACTCTCTAATGACACCACAGTCTCCACCACCAATGACCAATACCTTTTTTGGCTCTGGATGTGACATGATTGGGAGGTTTGTGATTAACTCTTGGTATGCAAATTCGTCTTTTTCGGTACACTGTATAATACCATTTAAAACCAATACGTTGCCGAAATTGGTCGACTTGAAAATCAAAATATCTTGGTACTGTGATTTAGTATGGTATAATATGGATTCTATTTGTAAGCCAAAAGCTTGGCCAGGAAATGCATCTTTTGATTTCTCATAAAACCAATATGTGGAATCATTATCGTGGTAAGTCACTGATTCATGTTTAAATGAGGCAAGATTTATTGGGTTGTATTCAATATTTTCCAAGAATGACATTTTCTTTATATAACACTATTTACAGCTGGAAGGGGGACGACAAGGACAGGGAATATAAATTGATAAAGATCTTGATTTCTGATAATAAATTTTTTTTATTTTTGTGCGATGTACTTGCAAGTATCGTGTGAGTTGAATTAGACGATAATGATTGCAAAAGTGATTTTTTAGGTCATTGTAGATTGGAACACTAGTTTGAATTGGCAAGATTTTATCTTCCGAGAACAATATTAAGAGTGGGGAAGATTAAACAAACTAAATATTTGACTTAGTTATCAAATCAGGTAGCGTGCTTCACCATTAGTATGATTAAAGATTTCATTTCGAAGCTAGTTCCAACTGATGCTTTTAAAACTATGTTTAGACCTATTGAAAGAATTTATTTTTTTGACAGAAACTTCTGTTGACTTGGGAACCCTGCTTGAAATAGGAATTACCATCATTAGTTATGAAATTCAAGCCAACTTGGTATACCAGAATCACCTTTGCGCTAACAAGATCCCATGTAAAGACTTCAATGTCAATGTTTTGTAGCACCAACTTAAGCTTACAAATTAATGCAATAGGTATATAAACGTTTGGTCGCCTTTTACCCAAGTCCAGAGTAAGTTGCGCTAAATATACTGATCCGGTATTTAATCTCCGTTCTAGTATTACATAATATGTTCAAGTCGGTAAAGTGCGAAGCCATGAATAGCCAGAGCCCTCAACAGCCAAAATGTCGTATTTCAGGCAAAATGATTTAGACTTTTTCGAGACATTTCAATTTTTCTAACGTGGGCAAGCTCATAGGAGTGAATAGACCTTGAGAGCGTACTGCATATAATAGGAGCGTACTGCATATAATTTTTTTATTTTGCGGGAATAATATATATTTTCTAAACACGCTATTGTGTGTCGCGTGCGGAATTATTCCCGTGAAAAATTGCAAAAAAAAAGACAAAATATAGGTGACGGTCTCAAGCCCTATTCACTCCTAAGAGCTTGCCCACGTTATGTATTTTGGCTGTTGACGGCTCTGGCTATTCATGGCTCCGCACTTTAATGTTGAAGTGCCAAAGTTGTTAATCGTGCACAAAGTTACAAAAAAGAAAAAGAGAATTGTATGGAGTAAAGAAACTGGATGCGGGAATTTAACCCAAAACACAAACAAAACACCCGTACATCAAATATATTGCTCGAAAAAAAAACAGACTAAAAAAAAAACAGACTAAAAAAAAAACAGACTAAAAAAAATGAAAGAAAAATCTAAAAAATAAAAAAGGGTAATAAAATTTTTACAAAGTTAAACTTGTGGTGTGGACGACCAGTGATAATTGGAAGCTCACACTTTCCAACAACCCATCAACTGTAACCCATTCATTTGTTAGACCAAGCAGTATCCACTTCTGCTGTCTCTGGAATTTGTAGTCTTAGCACGTCTCTTCCAAGTGGTCATTTTTTCCTCTAATTTGTGTCTCATATTTACCGGAATTTTGGCTTTACTGTTTTTTAGTCAGTCACACACATTTACTTTTTTAACACTTCAACTACAACCACTACAATCCATACTCCGTCTCACCACTTCAACTACTTGACACTTTCACTACTTCCACATTTGTCACGTCATATTTTTCCACATCTGCTGTTCAGTGTCTCCAACGTTTATCTCACCAAACCATGTCTTTTCTTTATCAGCTGCTGCCTCTGCTGCCCCCAGACAATGTTGACAAACAACAACTGTCTTTCAATTTGTCAGTCTCAGCTATATTATCAGCAATAGTCAACTACGTTACTGATTTCATTTCTTTTCTTTATTTGATTTGCATCGACTCAGATTTCATCGTTATTGACCAAAAACTAAACAAACAAGACCTCCAACCAACAACTAAACTCACAACATCACTCGATCAGAGGCAGAAAATAGAACTCGAGTCTAATATATTTCCCAGTATGAACCTACAGTCTGAAAACATGATTAAAGAATCAAAAATTGTCGACCATACTCCTGTGAATTGTTCCATGGGCCTCACTACTAGATTGGTGCCCATCAAGAATGAAAACGGTGAATTGGAATGGGTTTTCACAGAAGATGATCCAAGAGTAAATGCAGGAAATGATTTGGAAGTTTTCAAAATACAACAATCCACAAATGAAGCTAAAGAAAATAAAAAAACCAATTATTTATCTCCAACAATCTCAAATGAGTCGACTAAAGAAACGCCTTCAAGTACTATTTCACCCATGACTGAAGACGACGAAGAAATAAGCGGAGATAATGGTAATGGTAATGACAACGATAATGATAATGAAATGGAAGACGGATCCGATGGTAAGAGTCACCAATGTCCTCATTGTGATGCCAGCTTTAAAATTAAAGGGTATCTCACAAGACATTTGAAGAAGCATTCGTCTAAAAAAGCTTATTCATGTCCATTTCATAATAAAAGTATCTACATAGATGAAAATAATGTCACACATAAATGTCATCCCAGTGGGGGTTTTTCAAGAAGAGATACGTATAAAACGCATTTAAAATCAAGACATTTCAAATATCCAAAAGGCATTAAATCGAAAGAACGTGGAAACGCTCAAGGCAATTGTTCAATGTGTGGAGAGTTTTTCAATAGTGCTGAAATATGGTGCGAAATGCACGTTGAAGGTGGAGAGTGTAAATATTTACCTGTAGGGTTCAAAGGGAAAAGCAGAATCAAGAATAGACTTCGAAAACAATTACAAAAGAATAAACAAGTTGATCCTGAATTGTTACCTTATGCTTCAAAAGTATTACAAGAAGTGAAAGAGTTGAAGCAACAACATTCGAAAAAGAAACAGATACTGTCGAATCAAAATTCCTCATCTCAAGAATCTATAAACACTCCTACTTCAATAACGTCATCAATTTATGAATCCAGCCCTTATACTCCACAATCTTCAAAATCCCCATTGGAGTACATGAAACCACAGATACAACCTCAAGCACAATATCAACATGCACCACTTCTACCTCAGCACCCATTGCAACAACAACAATGTGTTCCAACGATAGCGAGTCCATTTTATACATTTGACCAGATTTCCAAGGCGCATCAGCCAACGAATAATCAGCAAAGTATCGATGACTACGACGATGATTATTGTTTAGATATCGATCAGTTGAACTACCCTGCTACGTCGGTTTATTTCAACGAATTTGATCATCAGAAGCATCACAATACTCAGTATCAAATGTACAGTTAAATAGATTATTAATGAAATAAAGAATGAGATGTTTTCAAGATTACGATTTATTACTTATTTAAAAATGTCATCAATGGCATTTTTCTTTTTCTTCTTCTTTGGCTTTTTGTCTCCAAAGATATCGTTGATTGACAATTCTTTTGATTTTCGTTTCTTATGCTTTTTCGAAACATTTTCCATGATCTTTGGGGTTGGTGAAAGTTCGTTTTCTAATACCACCTCTTCACCAATATCATCAATTGGCAAATCAACAACTTTCGCTTTGCTTGCAACAATTTTCCTCTTTATATTAGGCACTTTGTTCAATAATTCGTTTATCTTAGATAACAGACCAATTAGACTGAACCCGACTGTAATGAATTGGCCCAAGGCCAACACTGAATTGAAAGCATAATAAGCGTTTCTCATAATCTTGCCAAGCAAGTAGTTGATTATGCTCACAATCTGTTGGTTTTTGTACTCTATTTTGGCATCGTTTGACACTCTGTTTACATCGATTTGTAACTTGATGATCTTGCGAATGTTACGCACTAGGATGTTCAAGTACATAAACCATTTCTGCTGACGGTGCTGGTTCTTCGACCTGTGGTGCATCAAGTATATCAACTCGTACTCATTCTGCAACTGTCGATATGTATCTGGATCCATTAAACCTTTTTTTTTTCCTTCTGTTTTTCCGCACATCTCATCTACATGTCAATCATAACGCAAGCCAGGGCGTTGTTGGAGACGTCGCAGCCTGAAGAAGCGTTGGAATTGTTGTCGAAACAAGCATCGCACAACGAATCCAATGTGAAGTTCTTGTCGATATTTGGCGAGACCTTATTGGAAACCAATCAATTACAACAGGCGTACGAGGTGTTGACTCGTGCATGCCAATTGGACCAACAAGCCAACGAAGGGGTCGAGAAGTTTCTATACTTGGGCCAGATCATAGGGGGCAACGACGGGTTGGCATATATAAACATTGCCCTAGATAAGTTGAATGAGAAGTTGAACAATTTATCCAATGACCAAATCGATGATGCCTTTGAAACAATACAAGAATATCGAGTTTGGATTCTTGATAAATTGAACCAAGGAATATTTGCTCAGATAGAAATTTGGATGACGGATCTATGTATGGAAGAACAAGCGGAGTCGAAGTGTAACGAGTTGATACAATATTCATTACAATTGGATCCAAACAATCCTGAAACTTGGTCATTACTATCTTCAATCAAAATCTCACAACAGTTGAATCAAGAGGCAATATCAGCATTGCAAAAGTCATGGGAATTGTTTCAGGGTAAAAAATCAGCCATCAAACAAGCACAGACATCTGAAAACACATTACAATACATAGAATTGATACAACCTTTGTTGACACTTGCGAAATTCGCAGTCGAGCTAGAACAATATGACTTATCAGTCTCGATAATAACGCAAATTCATGACATAAATGATCAAATTTTGGATTGTTATTACGTTGAGATATTAGCCAATTTATTGAAAGGTAAACAAATTGTATCAAACAATGATAAAGAGTATAGAGATTTGGATAACTTGCAAGTCAAAAACTCAAAAGATCCACAAGTACAAGCCATAGTCGAAGACATCAAGCATTCATTAACTCAAAGTTACAAGATAATAAATTCTGGGTTGGTGGAGGATTCCGACCCTGAAGTCGTCGACACTATAAACGAATTGTTACAGAATTTTGATGGTCCAATCATGTCGGAATTGTTACCGAAAAGAGACAACGACGAGGACGAAGGAAACTGGGAAGACGAAATAGAATATGAATGATTATTTTTGTAATACATTTTTCAAATCGGTGAAAAATTCATCGTGGAATATATCCAACTGCATTGATTCAAAGTACTGGTCAAACTGTTGATCTTTGGAAATGTTTAATTCTATGTTTTCTGTTTTCCTCTTTTTCACAAGCGGTTGGTTCTTGCGCTTTAGATTGTCAACAAATATTCTGGTCACTTTACATATCTCATCAACGATCCACCAATATGGTGAAAATTGCTCCAATTTCGATATATAATCCTCAAACTCTAGTTCATCCCAATACTGATCGTTTTTGTGGAAATTGTACTTGCTGACTAATGATCTTGCTGTTTGCTTCAACGCTATCGACATCGCCAACGACATGCACAAGGGGATCACTGGGATATTGATTACATAATTGCTTGGAATCTGTGACAAGTACCATAAAACGTTTGAGCCCGCTCTCACTGCTATTGACTCGGGAATATGTTTGGGCACGTTTGGACATTCGTAGTTCCGCTTTTGAGACACTAGTATTAGAGTATTGTTCACAATTCGTGTTAAAAAATGTATAGTTTCAGTTGTTGAAAATTCCTTGACTGATGCTTTATTCAACGTACTGGCAAAGTTTCGACTTCGTTCATTTTCGCATAACTCGAATTCTATCTTTTGGAATTTATCTAAATCAAATCGCACTGGTAAGCTATGATCTGAGTTTTTCAGATACGGATGGTAGATCATGACCATCGTAGTCTCTATACTTCTACCCAATTGCGCCATCTTCAATAGATTCATATCGTTATACGGTAGATCTATATTGCAATCGTCAGATTTCACGAAAAAAGTCCTTGTGTTGATCAATCCGTTGAACTTATCGAGGATGTAGCAGCACCACCACAATTTTTTTGTATAATCGTGGAGCTCAATATTGACCTGTGGAGATCTTTTCAAATGTATTCCAATGGCCGTGCTTAGCCCAATAGCCGCAGTCAAGTCATTGGAGCTCTGTTCGTTGCCCCACTTGTCGAAACCAAAGTGTAGCGTCAATAGTAAATGCAACCCAATCCGCATTAGTTTATCCTCATCACCCAATTGAGGCGAGATTAGTAAGATTTGCCGTATTTTGAACTCCAAGTCAGTAATCAAAATTTGTAGTTTCAGAAAATACTCTTCATCATTGTTGGTGTTGAAAACTGTTTGTAAAACTGGCCTTGCTAATTTGTCTCGACTTATGACTAACACCATTGCATAAACATATATGGTTATTGCCATTTTATTGGAATAATCGTCCCAGAATAACTCTTCATTGACAATTGGGAATACTGAGTTTATTTTGAAAAAGTACAATTTCAACAATTCGAGTTCGTCTTGTTTGGTGAAACTGAATCCGTTGCTGCTCAACGTGAAAGCATCAATCGACAACAAGAATTTGTAAATTCTTTCGTCCTTGATATGTAAATTGTCTGAGTTTTGTATGATGTTGTTGATGTCTTTTTCCTTATTATTCTGAACATGGACACCCGAGCCATGATAATTTTCATTGTCTAGGTTCGACATTATCACTTTCGGATCATCGTGAGCTAAAAAGTGGAATGTTAAGTCATTATGAGCAGATATGTTGAAACCGAAAGTATCATGTAAATATTTTTTTGTAATTGTGGACATATCTATGTTAGAGTTTGGTGGTTTCACCGATGCATTGTTCTTGATCAAAGAACAAGCCGTTTTAGTTTTGACACAATTTAGACATCCTTTAGTTTCGTAGTCAGCTGAAGATATTTCACATTTGATTTTGCGGGCCCTACATTTTTCACAGCATTTGAAAGCTCGTTTTCTTGACTGGTAGTTGGAATCAAAGGCAGGGAACACAAACATTTGTCCAAACGAGATTTTTTCAGAATTAAGTGGCTTTTGAGAGTAGAACCAACCAATACATGCTTTTTTGAAGCTTACACAGTCAAAACCACTTGGAAAGTATTGAAGAGTGTTGGTTTTGTATTTGACGAATTTGTGCAGATTCAAAAGTAATTTTTACCGGTGCTCGTATTAATAAAAAAAATAACTAGATTACCAAATAATAGAAAACATCGTAATATTTAGCTTCTGCTGTGGGAACAGGTGGGCTGTACCTTATTCAACGAGATCATTCGCCCCCTATCTACAAGAAGCAACTGAAAAAAGGCTATGAAAATTTCAACAGCATGTGAGCAACAAAAGCTTGGACTTGCAACAAACCAGAGTATTCCGATAAGTTTTCGGCTCCATCGTTTAAACATTCAGTTTGAACATTTGAAGCAGTGAGTGGATATTGACGCAGAGTTCAGTAACTGTAGCAACTTGGTGTGTCTCCAACGTCAATTTTTAAGCGGACGCTTTTGATCTAGATCGACACAATTGATCAATTTAGCAATTAGCTAACCCAATTGAGAATTATGTCAACAAAGTCAATTAGGATTGATCGGGATTTACAGCCGAAACAAGGTGGAAAAAATGCACCACTGCAAAAAAAAAAACTTCAGATTACATAATCCACAGTGGAAAATCACTAGATTGCTTTGTCATGCATGGGCTCGTGACAGTTTTGGTCTCGGATGTATCTGATGCCCTATTGTAAAATGTTCCACTGTATACGTTGGAGCCGGTAAATATTATAATCAAATTATTATGTAACCTTGTCCATGATTGCTTTGACTAAAAGCGTTTCCATTTTATCCCCTAATAACCTCTACTGCTATAAATAAACATCTATTCCACTGTCATTTTCTGGCGTCAGTAAACCATCAATATGAATTTCGCAACTTTAGCCTTTACTGTTTTCTTCTACTTATTACAAGTTCAAGCCTTCCCATTGGACAAGAGATTCATAAGTCCAAGCTCACCTGTTTTTTCAATCATTGCAATCCACAAGGGTAAAGAGTTCCAAGCCAATTTGGTTAAATTCAACGGTACCGCAATCAAATTGGGTTCCGATGACCAAGCTTTGTTTGGTCAAATCCAAGCCTCAAACGGTTACATTTTGAACTTGCCAAGTTTGAACAAAACCAACTCAAGTATCGATGTCTTAGTTGACAAGAAACATCAATTGGTTGCAACTACAAAGAACAACACTGCAAGCGAACACTTTGGTATCAACAACACATTCTTGACATTCAAAAACTCAACTCAATTTAAAGCATGTCCAGAGAAACCATTATACTCTTTGAACTCCACTTCAAACTCCACTTCAAATGCAACTATTGAATACGACTTGTTCTTTGATCCAAAGAACAACACCAAATGTGAGTACGGTGCAGGTTACGATGTTAAATTGTTGGTCCAATTGAGTTTACCAGTCACCTTCAATGAAGTATCCAACTCCGACCAAGATTGGTGGAAAAGAGACGCCATTGAAGAAGAAGATGGTTTAGTTAAAAGATTATTTCAAAAAATCTTTGGTTAAATTAAAAATCTAGGAGATTTGAAAAAAAAAAAGTTATATACCTGTTTCAGTTCACCCAACGTTTTAATTTGAATTTTTCGTGATATCCAAAACTATATGTATTTAGTTTTTAATTTATATTATTATTTAACTGTTTGTAACTAAATTCAAACCATTATTGTTTGATGCAATTAGCTTTGCAGATTTGTAACAGAAGTCAGTAATTTTAATATTAGGAGAGACATCCGGACTAGTGACAGTTTTTTATTGTCAATATTCTTGAGCGTTGATGTACGACAATGGCTGCAAAAAAATTATTTTTGCATCAAAAACTTGGCACCATAAATGTGTTAACAGTATGTTAGCAGTTCGATTGGATTCCGTTTAGACTGAAACCCTAATGTAATAGCTCATGCTGTGAGATGCTCATGTCGTTGTTAAAGTTGATGATCCAAAACTATTATACTAATTTGCTAAAATAAAGCAAGTCACAAACAACTAATTATACTCGTTCCCGAAAAAGTTTGTTTACCACCGTTGTTGTCGGCTTATTCACCCCTGCAATAAAGCACAATTGGTTCTGATCTTTGTAGGATTACTATTCAGTGTGCCATCAGTGTCCATTCTGATTAAATTTCTGGATTTATCATATTAGCGAAATTATATGAATATAATCCCCAAAAGATTACTTGAAAAATTATATACAGAATAAAATTACAACTGCGGATATTTACTTGACGTTACAAAAAAAGATTGACAAGTCAACACGGCTGAGTAAAAATATTCTAAACTTCTTTAGCCGTTCAACAAAATTTCATTTAAGAAGGTTTTATGCCAGTAAATTTATTTTTAATAAAATTATGAAATAGATAATCTATTATTATGCATGAATTTATTGTCAAACAATATGATAACAATATTTAAGCAGCACTTTTCTCTAAAGAAAAAGTCTCATTTTCAACCTCAACACTTTCATTTCTCCTTGTATACTTTTTGTCAAAATAATAATTAGATATATAGATCACACCGGTCACAAATTCCATGGTTGTTGCCAAGACGTATTCGTAAATTACAAAATGTGAATTCAATCCTTCGGCAGTGTAATTTGTCATGTCATAATAATTCATCTTGGTCAAGTAAATTGACAAAATACCAAAAATGCCTCGAATCAATATGAATGGCGACACCAAAAATATACAGTAAATATTTGAGTGTCTGATTTTCTCAGCATAATAGACATAGCCCGCCAACGTTATGGCGATGATAGTCTGTATCAAAAAGATGATCTGACCAGTAGTTCTCAAACCTTTGGAAACAGAAACGATATTTGGATGGATATCTCCAGGTTGCTGCCCCGCCAATACTGAACCACCCGCTATGATGAATGCATTTGCTGGGATCAATAATGCATGGAAGATGTTAGTCAATGAGTAACGCGCTTTCAATTTTTGTTTATACGTTGTTGCTTGGCTCTTCAATTTCCGCTTTTGTTCTTTTGTGGGTCTGATCCAGGATTCACCGTCAATGTTAATTTGAGCTTGAGCTATCAAGTGGAAAGAAGTCAATATCAAAGTGAAATAACCTTCTGCACTAAACACAAGGTACGCAATTAGCCATTGATAATGCTCATATCCCAACGCAGCAAATGCTACACCACATAGCTGACCACATACTCTAAATATACCAAAGATTAATAAAGACGTGTAAATCGATTTAAAACCTTTGTCAAACACAATCTTGATAGCAGCTATCAAGTAAATTGTGTACAACGCTAAATAAACACTCGCTGCGATACCTGAATTTTTGAAAACAAAAGTCATGATGGATGAGTCCAGTCATGGCGAAACACATGGTTATTTATAGCTGATTTTTGGAATCGAGTTTTATTGTGATAAATCTGATTCATGCATACCGTTCTATTTTGAAATCATTATTATCAACAAGTTATATTCGTTTCTGAAAAAATTTAACCAACGTTCTTGTTTCTTACTTTAAATTACAGCCAAGCTTCACGACAACTTAGGATGGACTACTTTGATTTCAGAAACTCCAGAACCACCATTTACTTATTAGAATAGCTTGTATAACTTTGATTCATAATATGCACATTGTGTTAAAACGCTTAGCTTTCATGACACAAAATAATTTGTCTATGTAAAAAGTTTTGCAATCGAATTACGAACTACGGATTGACAATTGTTTTAATGAGCTGTATGCCCAAAGGTAGGAATTGATTTTGTCGGGCCAAGGCTGTGTGCTGGTCACCAAAAGTTACCTGTGATCAACTGCACACCGTTGTAAACACACACTTTAAATTCGGCATATCAACAAGAATCAACCAAAGTCAACAAGAAACTACACAATTCCAGTATGGCATAACTTGAACATATCTGACAGCTATGTGGTTGCAACAGTATATCAAAGAAGCTGATTACAATCTAATGTTGGTGTGTGGATGTTTGGTCTAGTATGTCTTTTTTTTTTTCAGTCTCTTCTCAAAACTTTTAACCAACCAAGTATGGGTGCCAAATATAAATCACAAGAGTATATTGACGATTCAGGGTCAAATTCAGATTCAAATGATGTGGATGAAGAAATAATATACCAACCGCCAAAACAGTATTCGAAATTCAAGCCTGGTGAAAAGATCAAACCATCATCTTTTAAGAATAAGAAGTTGTTTTTAATCAAAACTCCAAAAAACTTTCCTATTAAAGACTTGAAGCTTTTGCCCATCAATGAGTCCAAGAACAATTTCAAATTCAATGAGATCAATTACGAAATAAATGAAGATTTAGATGGGTCATCTATTCAGAATAACGACAAGAACGTCATATTTCTACCAACCAGCAACAACAAGTTCAAACCAATCAGTTCCAAAATCAACAAGTTTTATAACATATCTGAAATTGTGGATATACCAGATATAGACATGGACAAGGCGGTGATACCAAGAACCGATGTTGAGAAAGTCGAGAACTTGACCATGAGACACTTTCCAACTGGTTACGGTGCGAGGGATTACAAAAGAGAAGCCGAGGCAGACGAGGAAGTGGATAACAAACACGTATCGAAGAAGGCAAAAGTAGTGAAGGAGGAAGACAAACCCACGAAGGAGAAGAAGCATAAGAAGGAGAAGAAGGAGAAAAAGGAGAAGAAGAAGTCGAAGAAGGAGAATTAGAGTAGATGTAGATATAGATATCAATACACATGAATTCTGAACCAAGTACAAGTTGCGCGTTTAGCTGAAAAAAAAAAAATTAAATACATCAGTAGTGATGGGATCATCTGCTTCGAAACAATCAGGCAGGAAACTAACAAAAACAGTCACCGAGAATACGTTAAAAAGATCATCTGATGTAAACCAATTGCCAAAAGTAGACATACCCAAATTGCAAGTAGCAGATGAGAGTTTGAATCAGGCGGCGGATAAAACATCATTCAGATCATCGTCAACCGCATTCGATGCTGGCTTTTTAAAGAAAAAATTAAAACAAGAACCGAAAAAGACACCTGAAGGTAAAGACGGGTTGGATCCTCATGAACAAGGAACTTCAACTTACGACACTAGTTTTATAAGCTCAATCAATCAACTTGGGAAGCAAATCCAATCAGTTAACATCAACCAAATACAAGACAAAGATTCAACATCAGTAAACCAACTAAAGTTCCGCAACCAATTATATAATCAAGGAGAGAAAGAGTTCAAAGAGGACTCAAAAACAGTCGTGCATCCACAAACCTTGACCTCGATACTAAAAGATCTCAAGGATCCCAAAGTCGACAAGAAAACAATCATAACTGATTATCAATTGAGTCCACAGTTTTTATCCGAGTTGGGCACAATCTACGAAGTTCCAACCAACGAAGTACCCATTGAGGAATTCGTCAAAGAAGGTGAGATGGGACACAACAAAAACCAGAGAACAGCGGAAGACTCAGCAAATCTCGACATGGACAGCCAATCGTACCAGAAATTGAAACTGAGAATAAATTTGGATTCCTAATATACGACATTTGGTAGCGAGACTAGACCTACTTAATTCTCTTGTGAATATTTTTTTCTGGGGAAAGAAGGAAGTTTCATTTATCAATTTGATCAATGCCGATAAATAAAAGTTTGACGTCGAAAGAGATTATTACGTTTTTGTCCAAATACACCGCGTGCGACGTGTCCGACTCTTTGAACAAGCACGGAATTGCCAGCGGTGGATTCATACCCAATCTCATCAACCAATCGCCAGTTCCGAAAAATGTGAATTCAGCAGTCGGAAAAGCTTATACTGTGTTGTATGGACTCAAGTCAGACCCCAGACCGGCGATCAAACAATCCTACATTGATCAAATACCAGAAAATTCCGTCGTTGTAATTGGACTTCCATTGGATTTACAATTGACCACTTCGCCATACGTGAAGGTCAACAATGCGTTGTATGGCGGGTTGATGTCGACTAGAGCACAGTACAGTAAAGCCAACGCGTCGTTTATTTTCGGTAGAATAAGAGATTTAGATGAACATAACGACTTGGGCTACCCTGTTTGGTCTTATGGTGTGGGAACTTCAGCGCCTGGACCATTGTTGAAAGTCGTTGGCATCAATGTACCTCTCGAAGTTAAAGTTCAATCTGTTGAAAAAGATGGTCACGATGTGTTGACTATTAATCCTGGCGATTATTTAATTGGCGACAAGAACGGAGTTGTTAAATTACAAGACAACGAACAACTCCAAGACGTGTTGGATTACATTCCAAAAAGAGTGGACGCAGATACAAAAGTGAGCCAAGATATTAAGAATGGTAAACCTGCTAAGGAAGCTCAGGATTACTGGCGTAGTAAGATTTAGAATAGATGAAATATATATTTGATGCCTTTGATGGCGCGAAACTCGGGCCCTAGGCCGCGAACGCATTATTTACCTCTGACACCAGCAACACAAAAAACAAAAGTCCTATCAACAAAAAGAACAAGAATGCCACCAGAGTTAACTCATAATCAGAAAGCAACAACTGACTTATACAATGACCTACGTATCCGCTTGATAGGAAACAACAATTTGAAGCACAAGTTGGTGGAAGATCATAAGTTTGTGCAAAGCCTAACCCTCGAGTATAATCACTTGGTTAATTTGATACTCCAGTCAAACAATTTCCAACGAGATGTTCTTCAAGAATTGGAGAAAAGAGTGGTGATATTAAACATGTTGTGTTTGTTCTTTTCTGAAATCAAGGTGAGCTCAAACATAAGTCCAAGCTTGAAGGTGATTGAAACAATCATCAACCCAATCATAGATCTACTCAACCATTTCATAAAGCTTATACCCAAAACAACAGGTAAAGAGAGTTGTGAACTAGAGACTTTGATTAACTATAACCTTGAGATATTATTGAATGTTTTGAATATTAGAAATATTCAAATAGATTCGTCATCATTATTGAAATTTTTAATATTACTATTAATCATGACAGAAGCCTCTTGTACTCAAGTTCACTCCATAGTGATGACGAAACTGTTGAAACTAGTTCCTTTGTTGTTGAAGTCTTCATTTGATCGGAATTTGGACCTAACCATGACGTTGTTAATGATATTGCTAAATCAGATATCTGCACTATGTTACAAGATATCAAATATCCATGACTTGACAATCACAAGTGTTTTTGAAATACCCAATATCCGTTTACACCAACAGTTGATAAATGACTACGTTGACCCCACATTGTTAAAAAGCTTGCTCATATGTTCTTCCCAGATACTCAATTTCATGAAGGAAAACAATTATAATTTGAAATTTGAATTTGGTGTAGATGAAAAAGTCCAATTAACAAGTTCAATCAAATTATCGTCAAACATGTTTGTTGTTTTAATCTTGTTGATCAATTGTAAAGACAAACTAATCAGTTTATCGAGTTTGAACCTAATATGTTACTTTTTCAGTAACGATTCAGAATTGAGTTCCAAAACAGACAAATTTTATGGCTTTTTATTTCCCAAAATAATTAGCATGATTGATGAGGAAGTCGACATACCATACTTGTATTCGCCGATCAAGATTTTGACCGATTTATGCAACGAGTATGGGTTATTGACTGACCAGGTTTTTAACTGCCACATTGACGATGGAATCATTCAAAAGCTACTTTCAAATTACGAGTCCAATAAGTTCTTGGCAGATTTGAGGATATTGAAAAGAGATTGTAATAAAGGTAAAATTTTGGTCGATTTCACCAGTGTGGAATTCAACAATGTCAATGAACTCTCGGACTTGCTTCTACTATTGAGTGTCTATACTAATAACATTGAAGATTACAGGAATAGAGTAGTCAAAAACGAAGCGTCGAGTAAATTATCTAGCTTAGTTTTTGAATTGATTGATGGTTATTATTTTTCGTTGGAGCAAATGAAAATCAGTTACAAGTTGATCAACAAAAATAAGGTGAACCTAGATGATTTGCCATGGTTCAGCAGAAATTTAAGTGTACTTTGTACAGTGATCAACTTGCCCTTGTTCACAAATTGTCTATATTTAATAAGGTCAATATCGAGATCAGTGGCTACCCTAAGAACATTTTTTGTTGAATGCAATGCGTTGACAAACTTCAAAAATTGTACAGAAACCATCATTTCTGATCCTAATATTCCACAAGACCAAAGTTTAATGAGCGATTCAACTGGGGGGTTAATAACAAATTTTCTTGAAATTATCCACAATTATGAAAACTTGGACAATTACATCAGTGCATTTTATCAAGATGAGTGTGCAAAGTCTAAAAGCATCAAATTTCAAATGATAAATAAATCAACATTGATTGGAGTACTAGCTAATTTTATCCTTGAATTCAGTTCATTTAGGTATAAAATTATTAGATATGAGAACTTCCTCAACAACTTGTCAAATTTATATCTAATACATTCTACCAATGAACGAGATTCAGAAGAAACGTCATTTCAAAATAACACTATTCAATTGAAAATTCTTCAGGTTGTCAAGAATTTACTATACAATGAAGCATCGGAACACAAATTGGACATGATGGAGTTTTTCCCGTTAATGTATATTTTACAAAAATCAAGTTATGGTTTGATTGGCACTAAGAAGGAATCACCTGAAATCAGCCAATTGTTGATTCAGCAGAAGATTGTATCGTTTGAGATTATGAAAAACTTTACTGCTGGGTCTCTGAACTTTAATAACATTATAACAAAAGAGTACGAGACTGAATTTTGTGGAAACTATTCACAATTGTCAAATGGTTGGAACACATTTATAATTGACAATATAACCAATGTAGAATTATTTCTACCTTATAGGAAAAGCTCGAATTTTGATTTTTTCAACGATGAGGTGTTGATTGAGTTGCTTGTGAACCAGGATTATATAAAGTTGGTTACTTCCATCAATTATATCGAGGATCACAAATACACCGAAATTGAGACTATATCAAAAAAGATATTTCCAAATGAACAGTTGTTGAACATATGGAAGCGATTTTTGAATTTCGAGATTAGCCACGAAACGAAAACTGATAAGATACAAATCAACAATAATTTGAATCAAATTAAAATATCTATAGTTTGGATAATTATTAATTTGACATGGAAAATCAATTCATTCAACAATGCCACAGAGACAATAAACGATTATTCGTACTACGAGGTGTATCAAACAGTAGAGCCAACACGACAAATTACAATAGATGACGACGAAGACGACGAAGAAAATGTTGATATAGATTCAGCAAAACCTGAACTCAGCGTTTACGATCGAGTCAATATCTTGAAATCATTTGGGTTTGTTAAAATCATCAAGAAGTTAATCAACGATTACAAATCGCAGTCGAATCTGAAATTCAATCTAGGCGATTTGAAACTGAACAAATTCGATATACAAAATAACCACGCTTTATTTGAAAAGTTGCAAATGGCGTTGAAACAGATATCGACGGCATTGAATGAGACGAAAAAGGAGCAACAAACAAAACCCCCGACCGTTGTCAATAAAAAGAAACAAGATGACGAAATAGACGATACATTGAAATATGAGCAATACAATAGAAGACACGCCATCGACTCCGAAGATAATGAGGATGAAGAAATGAATGATGGGGTCGAAGAGGATTCTAATGATTCAGATGGTGTGCCAACTGAATATTGGGTTATGTAGGTGAGTTAATACAGAAATCACGACAATTTCTCTTTTAGAGCATATATGAAGAATTGCGAAAGAAGTAAGTTGCCGGGTGAACTAAAATAAGGTTCCATCTTACATACGGTTAAAAAAAAGTTGGCGGCAAATGAAGATTTGATTGGCGGGTAATGCAAGTATATTACTGGTTGTGGTTTAATAGGAAATATGGTCAAATAAAAAACTGCAGTAAATCTTGTGTAAGCAGATTTTAAGCGTTGTGTTTTGCCCTTGAAACGTTTGGGATAATATTATTTGCCATTTTGTGTCACATGTAGACTGTTTTATGTCATTGGGTGACGTGTATAAGAAAAGAGACATTAAAAATCGGACATTGAAATCTACAAACAAACCAACGCCAACGTAACTAACCATAGAATTTACTTTAACCACACGACATGACTGTCGAGAGGTGGTTAGCGTTTGGGTACTCTGTGAAACTAAACAAAACAGCTTACTACTCTAGAAGCTGCTACAAGTCCAGTTCCAGGACACCTCTGCTTCGACCCCGGCCAGATTTAAACAGTTTTGTCGCCTTGTAAATGTACGGAGCACCAGGTAGCGGTGGTGCACTGTGATGGTGGAAAAGTGAAAAAACAGGAAAATTGACAATCCAAAAATAATCAGAAAAAAATTGCTTTTCATTGAGTATTGATTGATTACACAAGCCATTTCCAATCTTTTGTAATAGAAACATTTCCCAACCAAACAGCACCGTACTCCCATTTGGTTCTACACGTCCTAAAACCCATCACTACGCAAACAGCAATCCATTACACCATCTGGCATCCAGCATTCCCCGAGATCCAAATATCCTCCACCACAACCACCGACAATAACCAATATTTCCTAGTGGAATTCGAAAATATACATTCTACAGTCACTCATTCACATGTCGTCGATGGATAAAGCAGAATCAAGCGTGAAGTCGCTAAACGATATAAATCTACAAGATTTGGCAGATAAACAGCACCAACAAAACATATACGCTTCTGGGTCTCCAACACTAGAGCAAAATTTTCATCACCACCAAAATGATAGCTCAAACACTTTGACCAAGAAAACATCAAGACATAGTAATAGAGATACAACTACCAAGGGGAAATATACTTTGAACGACTTTCAAATACTTAGAACTTTGGGTACTGGGTCTTTTGGAAGAGTTCACCTCACTAGGTCGATTCATAATGGACGGTTTTACGCAATGAAAGTGTTGAAAAAGGAAAGAGTGGTCAACATGAAGCAAGTTGAACATACAAACGACGAAAGAAGAATGCTTAGGTTGGCACAACACCCATTTATAATAAGAATGTGGGGCACATTTCAGGATTGTCATAATTTGTTTATGATTATGGATTATATAGAAGGAGGCGAATTGTTTTCGCTATTGAGAAAGTCGCAACGGTTTCCCACACCAGTGGCCAAGTTCTACGCGGCGGAGGTGTTTTTAGCCATTGAATACTTACACAACCTAGACATTATATATCGAGATTTGAAACCGGAAAACATCTTGTTGGACAAAAACGGACATATAAAATTGACGGACTTTGGGTTTGCCAAGGAAGTCATTGACGTGACATACACCTTGTGCGGAACTCCTGATTACATAGCACCCGAAGTAGTTGCCACAAAACCATACAACAAATCGGTGGATTGGTGGTCGTTTGGAATCTTGATCTTTGAGATGTTGACGGGATACACCCCGTTCTACGACCCCACGCCGATGAAGACGTACGAAAACATTCTAAATGGTACCATCACCTACCCAGACTACTTGCCGCCCGACATCCTCGACTTGTTGCAGAAGTTGATTGTCAAAGATTTGACTCAACGGTTGGGCAATTTGCAAGGCGGCTCGAGCGATATAAAAATGCACCAATGGTTCAAAGAGGTGATATGGGAGAGATTGTTATCGAGGGATATCGAGACCCCATACGAGCCTCCCATAACCTCGGGTGTCGGTGACACATCACAATTCGACAGGTACCCCGAAGACAAGGATTTGGATTATGGGATCAGTGGAGTCGAAGACCCTTATAGAACCATGTTTGAAGATTTTTAAATAGAACAATATAAAATTTTAATCACTTGCATTAAAAAAGAAAAAACTGTGTGTGTATTCAACTGCACGATTCTGTAGATTCCATCCAGTCCGTTTTCAAAAATTCTTCAATGTTCATTCGGTTGCATGGGTCTAGCGATAGTAGATTGTAGATGATGAGTATTCTCAATTCGTTCAAATCGTCATTCTCCGATTGTTCATCACCATTGCAAATCTCTTCAATTGGAGTGAAGGACCCTTTACGTTTAATCAACCATTCTTTACTTTTAGGATCGTAATCGGCAATCATTCTATTTGAAATGTACTCGTTAAATGTCTTGTCTTTGTATTGGTTTGATTTCGCTTCGGTTGTTTTCCATAAATACCCTGTGCCATACCCCTTTGAGTCGACTAAATTCCCCGTAAATCTGCTTTCGTCATCGTTATTGGAATAATAGTTTCGTCGAATATTAAACAACACTAATATGATTATTCCTAGTGCCCAACAGTCCTTCTTGACTGAGGAATACGGCAGGGGGTGGTATTCCTCTGGGGAAATGTAAGGCTCGGACCCAATGGGACCCGATTGGATGTATTGTTCTTGTGTGTCGAATTTCGTTCGGAATACAAACGATTTGCCAAAATCGCTCAACTTGAGAACAGTCTTTCTTGTGTATGTTTCATTCTCGTGTCCAAACTCATAAGAAATCAAAATGTTTTCTAGTTTCAAATCACAATGAGAGACACCGTGATGGTGCATGTATTTCAACCCCTTTGCGATTTGTTTTATAAAACAATCAACTTCGTATAATGACATGTACGATACCGCATCTTTATTTATATTGATTCCTGTCGTTAAATAACTGAACAAATTTCCACCTTGGGAGCAGATCATCACTTGATTAAACTTGAAATCAGTAGTCGAGCACATCAAGTCAACAGTCTCAACAATGTGTTTGTTATTCAACGTTGAAGATATGACAAACTCCGATAAAATTCTTTCGGTATATTTCTTGTTGTCTTCGTCTTTTCTTTTACAAAGTTCCTTGACAACGTACAAAGTCTTGTTAGTATACAACTTATCAAAATTTAATGGTGATTTCTTGTCACTTTCGGGATCTATGATTTTTATCAACCCATAAGAACCTTTCCCAATGACATTTCGTATGATTCCATATCTTTGATACAACGATTTTCCATGGTGTAGTAAGCTACAGTTTTTATTGACAATGATGTCTTCCATTTTCTTGGTCAAATTATTAATCAACTCTATTTGCGGATCGCTAATCACGCTTTGCTGGTTGTTTGATTTGGATAACTTGAAAATTTTGTTACTTGAGTCTAGTATGGAAAATGTCTTTTTGCTTTCTTCATTAGCTAGCGCCGTCACATGCTGAGGTGATTCACGTTTCAACCCACAGTAGCCCATGATCGTAGATAACTGGTCTGCCAAATCGTGATGCTGAGCTACAAACTTGGGCTTTATCGGATGCACGTGGTTCTCCAAATCTTCAGACTCCGTCTCGCTATCTATGCCGTCATCATCATCGGAATCAAACTCAGAACTGCTTGCTGATGCCGTTGAAACGTCATCGGTCTCCACTATAGTACTCACTCTTTTCCTGTACTTGTCTGGGATCTGCAACTGATTATCCTCAATATTCAACTTCTTCAATTCCGAATTCAAAGTGGGTGTTTGTTTGCTTGGTTTAAAAAACGATTTCAACTTGGATTTAGATGCCGATTCGTTTGACTTGATGGATTGGGTCGAGTCTACTCGTTTCAACCCATCTACAGGAGGACTCGTCTCCTTTCTTTTGAACAACGGCATAAGAAAGAGCGGATTGTTGTTGGTTACGACTGGTTGCCGTTATTTGATTGTGGTGAAATTGTGACGTAGAGGTGACAAATTGTAAAGATTTGCGTAATAAAAAAGTGACACATCACGTGAAAAAAGATAAATTCCACCTTGAGTTTAAACCTTATAGAAGAATTGTATGAGACAATTGTGTTTCCAAATGCTGACACTACTAAATTGTTAGACAAGTTTGATACTTCAGTTGCTTATCGTATAAATTTTAACTCTTGATGATATACCAGTGGTAACTCAACATTTAGTGGAAATTCACTACAATTTCCAGTCTCGTTGAATTCGGTAACTAGTTGATTGGTACCACATTCGATATCTTCACTTCTAGGTGGTGTAGTCATTTGGGTTAAATATCTATGCTGCTGTCATATAGGTGTATACGGTGTTGTTCCACCACTGGTACTAAGTCTATGAATTATTTTTATATCTGTTTTAAGTGTATGAATTCAATTATATTATCGTACACCGATTCATCATTGCAATTAGTTGAAAAGTTACATATCTCACACATTGGTACACTTGAGCTCTTTTCTATTCAACATTTGTTTAACGCAGTTTTTGTAACGTTTCTTGCATCTCACCGGGTATTATAGAAACTCAAGTAACATTTTGAGTTATCATATTTCTTAGTCTCCAATGGTAAGTACAAGTTCCTAAACATTGTATATTTGATTTGATTTGGATATTCATAGAGTTGGGGGTTATTGGTGAGCTCATTTTCACTAAACGTTTCAAATGTGAATTCTCAATATATTTCAATTGCAATTTCTTAAACTAAAGATGGTCATTTGGTCATGAAAGTAAGGTGTTGATTAGGTTGACAGAGTGTAGAATCAACAAGATTTACACATTTGTTAATACATGGCTATACTATTTCTATCGTTTCTCTCTTCAGATTAATATATGTATTCTCAGCAGTTAATTTCAGACTCTATTTCTAATAATATTCGTCATATTTCTTTCTGCCAAACGCTCTTCTTTTCGTATCTTCGAAATCTCTTTTATTGTTTTCTCTCTTGAGTCTTCTTTGGTTTCTAATCTTTTCGGCTTCTCTCTTTTCAATTTCATTGGCACTCAATACCTCAACTATTGGCTCCCAGTGGTCGTTACCATTGGATATACTGTTCTCTGTGAATATTCTAAGTCCATTTTCAAATATTATCCCTTTCACTAAATGTAAATTGTGTATTTCATTATTAAACGATCCTTCTAAAATCTCCTTCTTCACTTTGATTATAATCTCATGCAAGCTGTGCGCTATGGCTGATTTGAACTCCAACGGTAATCCTAAATCAGATACTATAATTTCTGCAAACATT
This sequence comes from Insectozyma chauliodis, assembly GCA_030557115.1. Classification (NCBI taxonomy): domain Eukaryota; kingdom Fungi; phylum Ascomycota; class Pichiomycetes; order Serinales; family Debaryomycetaceae; genus Insectozyma; species Insectozyma chauliodis. The sequence continues at coordinate 122,158 of JAKTVI010000026.1, read as the reverse complement.
TCAGGCGTGATTTCTTTTTGGTTCAAATCCCATTCAAATCTATCTTGAAACAATTGTTTATTCAAATTAAATTGTAAGTCGATAATTACATTGCATGGATTGTTGTTTGGAAACGATAATGTCGACGCGTAATTGAATTCTTCAATCTGTTGAATTATCGAGTCTGAAATTTGAGAAACCATCGAGTTAGGTAATTCCAAATCATTTACCAAGATTTCTGAAAATTGTGCTGGAGTTATAACCGGATTTGTTAAGTTCCACATGAAAAAATCAATCAATTTGTATGAACTGTTGCTTTCAATGGCTAATTTTATAGGTATGAGAATATCGTTGGAATCAAATTGTATACTTTCAGGCTGGTCCAAGATCTTCATGTACGGAGTGTTTCTTGCCAACGAATATTTCTGAGACTCAATTTGGTTCTTCTTCTCGTCACTTATGTTTTTATTACCAAACGTAGCCGATGGACTGTCTTCAAATTCAAAATCATCTATGAAATCCTCTGAATAATTGATTTGTTGCGCGTGTCTCTTTGCCTGACGTCCTGTTGGTGCAATATTAACAAGTAATGAAGATTCTGAATCATTGAGCAATCTTTTCGATACACTTGTGGCTAACCCTTGTATTTGAAAACTTGATGGTTCGTACGTCAATGTCATGTTGGTTGGATATGTATAGATATATTTTTTTCTTTGTTTTGATGTTTTTTACATTGAGCACGAAAATATGTCAGAACCAGTCACTTCAATCTCCATACTAGAGGAATACTTGATCAACCGACTGGACGTCAGGAAATTCTTCACTTTGGAGGACTTGATTCGTTTGTTAGACGACGTTTCTCCCAATGTGGTGAGAGAAATCTACGAAAACATCCTACAGCAGCAAAATGAAAAGTATAAACTCATAAAGAAAAACATACACTCCAACTTTGACCTACCTTTGAAAGACATCATTGATAATTTAAATAAAAACTCAAGCATTGGTAAACCAAGACTAGTGCAATTGGTATCTGAGCTAGAGAAGTTGCAAGAAAACTTAACGGTTGAAGAACAAAGATTAGATTCTGACATCACCTCCAAGCTACAAGAGTTGAAAGAATGTCTAAACAAGTTAGATGAGTTGAAGATTGAAAGTGACGTGTATTTCAATGAAATAGTGAATGAGTCGATTGAGAAATGTGATCAATTGTCATTATTATTGGACATTTAATACTCTATACATTGAGGTCTATTCTTGGCCAAACGGTTGAAAGTGTCCAACTCCTCAACTCCTAGCCATCTCCATATTTGGAACTTCCAATTCAAGCCATCTCTGTCACCAAGATAATAAGATGACTCCATGCCACCCGACGGCACCGGCTTTAAATAAACTATTCGGTTTATTCTTGAATGAACAAGGGCCATACTACACATCACGCAAGGCTCGTGTGTTGTATAAATATTCAAGCCATTGCACAAATATCCGATTTCGTCGTTTGGATTGTTTTTCCGTTTGTGGATTTCATTTCTAGCCACAATATCGATTGATTTCATGATTGAATGGTCTTGTGGAGATAAACAAGAACCTTGAGTGGTATTTACCAATTCTACTACATCACCTTTAGTTACTATTGTCACTGACGAGCATTGTACATTGGATTCGAAATTTTCAAGTAGTAAATTTATAATCTTTCGTTCATGATTTATATCAAATGTAATGGAATTTAGAAACTGGTGGTTGGGATTGCCTTTCCAGTTGATTGGCCATATTTCTGACCATTTCGTAGATATTTCTAACGTCTTTGCACCTGTTTTAGGTACATTGATGACTCTTAAATCCTGATATTCGATACTTTCAAGCAAATCTAAAACGTAGACTTTGTCTACATCTGCAACACAAACTATGCCTCGTATTCTTTCACCTACTTTCATCAATTTTTTCAAATGTTTCAATCGATCATCATTTGAAAACTGCTTAGTTATCAGTATGAATTTCCCACTCTGCTGGGGCTGGAAAAAACACGTCCACACTTGTATGCACTCGGGCTGGTCAGAGTCGACATCGTTATTGAGCCGTATCTGTTTCAACAAATTGTATAGTATTCCATTTTTCAAATCGACGTAGGGCTGGACTGTCATTTCCAAACTACTTTTTCAATGGAAAATGAAGAAAGTTTGTTTGAATTTTTGCAAGATAAGCTAGACAAGTATGAGTTGCCCAGTTTCAAAAATTATCTCAGGCAGGTTCGAGTCCGGAGATGTTCAAATTGTGAAGTGCCAACCAAGTTGTTAAATTTCACCTACTATCAAGAGTTGATTGAAAACTTGATCCATCATTTCATTAGCGTGAAGTCGACTAATGTGATGAGCAACGGGTATAAGATAGTTCCCTTGGGGGTATACAGCCTGGAAAAATCGTTTATCGTGGAGCATCTTAAAGGGCCACACTGGGAGAAAGTCTTTGAGTATTTAGGTCCAACTGAGTTTATAAACTTATTGATCAATTACAAGGGGTATTTCAATAATGTTCAGTTGTTTGGTGATTCATTTTCATTCTCGATCAAACTGCATGGAAATGAGAGTGTCGTCAAGTTTGACGTGCTATATCATACGCGAAGAGCTAATTACATAAACTACACACTTTTCAAAAAGAAACCTGACCTTTTGCTGGATTTAGGCTTGAATCCCAAATCAAAACGATTCAAAGTGTTCCACAAAGTCATTGAAAAAATAATGAAGAACGATTCAAATTGCAATTACCATGCTATTTATTTAAACATCTTGACTGATAAGAAATGCAACCATAAAGACGTGTTAACAAACTCGACTCCTGAACTGACTATTTTCAAATTTGTATTCACATTGTTGGGAAAGTTGTTACCAACTGAAGCTTGGGGCGGCCCCGAAAACAAAAAGTTAATCAGGTCAAAAATCGTCAAGTTTTTAAAATTGAAACCATTTGAGCCCATGTCTCAAAACGAACTACTACAAGGCTTGAAGCTTTTAGAATTTAACTTCTTGGGTAAAACGCCAAACTGTTGTTCAAAGCAGGATTTTCAAATCCGAGAAAAGTTCTTGCAGACGTATATGTCATGGTTGATGAAAGTCGTCAAACGTATATTAAAAGATTATTGGTATATTACCGAATCCAACGATTCAAAGCTCTACTATTTTCCTCATTATTTGTGGAATGAACTATTCAACAAATGGAGTTTGAAATACATTGATGAGTACTTGACTCCAGTGCAAATTGAAGGAAATGAGAAATTCAACTACGGAACAGTGAGAGTCGTACCTAAAAAATCAAGTTTCAGAACTATCTGTGTTCCAGGAAAGATAAATATCAACTTATTAGGGCAAGATTTAAACGAATCTATTATGAGGAATCAAAAATTCGCATACATGTTGTATTCAAAGGACGTTTTAACTCCTGTTCGGCAACTTTTGCAAAAGAAGTTGAACGAGATGAGAGAAATCAAATCTAGTTACAACTCCACTGTTTATTCAAATAAAGAGGTGATTGAAAGATTACAACAGTTTAAATCGAAATTATCAGGCAGGAAACTACACATGGTTAAATTCGATATGAAGGAATGCTTCGATAGATTAAACCAACAAGTTTTGATTGAAAAAATTGATAAATTGTTGCAAAACGAAGACGAGTTTTATTTCCGCAAAATTGCATTGTTGGACCCAAGCACGAAGAAATTGAAAAAAATCACAAATAGGATAGAAACAAGTTACGGAGATATAAACATAATCAACAAAACTCACCATCACTGCATTATTGATAAATCAAAAACAATAAGATTGAGTAAAGAGCAAGTATTAAGTATCTGTAAGTCTCAGATTTTCGATACAAAAGCAATCATTAGAGACAAAGTGTATCGGCGAAAAGTCGGAGTGTTTCAAGGGTTCCAACTACTGGCCGTGTTTTGCGATATACTATATAGTTCATTGATTGACGAGCAGTTTCAATTTGTGTTTACCTCAACAGCAAACAATCTATTAATAAGATTAGTCGATGACTTTTTGTTGATATCCGATGATGAGTCAGTGTATCAGCAAACGTTGGGAAAATTGAAAAATAAAGTGTTATGCACGTATGGGGCGTATGTGAACAGAGAAAAAACCCAAATTGACAACCCGACATATGTAGGGTTGAATGTGAATGAATATATATATTGATGAAGATGGGTGCAAATAGTTCTAGATCAGAAAAGAAGAAATAGCTGCAAATTAAATACCGCAGCAAACTCCGGCTGCATGCCGAGAAACATGCCCAGAAATAACCTCTTCCCTACATCCTGAGTCATTTGACACTGTGTTTGTAAAATGCTTTGTTGGCGTTTGTTGATGTGTGGCATTCACCTAATGGTAAAAGTCTTGAGTATTGAGGTTGGGGTGCAGTCATGTCATTTCTCGCTCCAATGGCACTTTTCTGTATGGCATTTGTAGACACAACAAAAGTTACACCAATTTCCCAAAGCTGGTTGAATGGCCTGGGTAGGTGTAACAACATTTATTCATAATATTTGATCAATAATGAGTCTTTAGTATCTTGGTAAAACTATGTACTTGTTGGAAATGACTAGAAAGTGCCGTTTGCAACTGGGCATGGTGGCTCCGTAGCTCCGCAGTGGTGAGTCCATACACACATCATGGCTGTTGTGGTTTTTGTTCGGACTTGGCTTTGAATTTCTATTGCCTTGTGGTTTACTCGCTTTGTGGTTTTTTTACCCCATATTTTTTTTTTTGTTTCAGACTATATAAACTTGAGTGATGCTGTTGGTATCCTTCAACAAACTTTGGCAATATGAGTATAGATATTCTTCCTGTTGAGGTTTTGGACTTGGTTATATCTCAGTTAAATTCAAACTGTGTTGGACAGCTGGCGCTTCTTAATTTATCCCAAACTTGTAGGTTTTTAAACCATCAAGTGAATTCAAAATTATACAACAACATCATAATCTACGACAACGACAACTCTTCGGTTAAGAACCCAGATTCCACTTTTATTCATATAGATAATTTACCAAGTTTTGTTGCTTCGTTGTGTTTGAAAAACTTTAAGCTAATTAATTCAATTCACATTTACTGCAAATCCAACTTTCAAAACTTTAATTACAATGATCTATATCACAAACTTGACACATTATGGCGTCAAGCACCTCATTCTATCAAGTTTATCAACTTCGATGTGGAGAATATAAGGACGAATCAATCAATAAATCAGTACTTGTTAAACACCAGTCATACAGATGTAGTCATTGATGAAAATGACGAACAAGAAATAGAAAGTAATTGCGTCCACAATCACAAATTAAATAATTTACAAAATTGGTCGGTTTTGGAAATGAATGAGATATTCAATCTACCGGAAAATCCCAATTTGAAAATATTAGATTTTTTCATTGAATACAACTTCAACTCATACCCTCGAAATGATCGCAAGTTGAATTTTACAAACCTAGAGATTTTGCATTTGAATACCACAATTTCAACAAATTTGTTTCGATCATTAGACGTCAGTTTGCCAAACTTGGAAAAGTTATCTATAGTTTATTCACATTCATTCGTAGATAAAGCCTCCTTGAAAGTATCTGATTTTAATATTGATTTCCACAAGCTTAGACATTTGGAGCTCAAGATGAATTGTTTACATCCAGATTGTCTGTGTATTAATGATTTTTATAATGAGTTATCAGACGATCCAACCCAATTCACTAAACTCAAATCGATGAGTATAATAAATTTGAACTCGAAAAACCTGTTAAACAATTTAAATCAGTATCAGAATTTATTAAATAATCAAATACCTAGGTTTCTCATGAAGTTTAAAAATATTGAACATATATATATCAATATCAACGATTATTCAAGAATTGATATAAACATACCCCAATTTTTTGATACGGTTGGCCACATTGCAGGTCTTAAGCTGGTAATTATTGCGGATTATTTCAATTGGATATCTCCCAATTATAGAAACAAGATCAACAAATGTCAGTGTCACGAATGTGTCAAATCAAGAGTTGAGTTTATACAAATGTCACATTATGACTCAACAAATAACTACACCCATGATTTCAGAAACTTCAAACTTGAAACCAAGGATGATAGCAGTGAGATCAGCTTGAATAAAATAAATTTAAAGTTTCTTTCCTATTTGGTTAGAACGTACAAACAACAATTTGAAAACCAGATCATTTACCCCAGCATGAGAAAATTCCATTCAAAGAACGAATTCAACCAATTCAAAGTATTATTCAAACACAACTTCATCACCGATGGTTATCTAAAAGATGTGAAGATGAATTTAGGTGGTATTAATATATAAATGAGTAATTCTATTTTTCCTCTTTCTCGGACTATTAAATTGCAGCAATTTGAACTGGAAAAAAGATATCCACCGGCATGTCAATCAAAATCACTACCAAACAACAAGCGCAGGATTTGATTGACCAGTACGATTATTTTCTTTTTGATTGCGATGGAGTGCTATGGTTAAGTGACCACTTGTTACCTTCGGTGCTGGAAACTTTAAATTTACTCAAACAACATAATAAACAAGTCATTTACGTCACCAACAACTCAACAAAGGCAAGAGTGGACTACGTCAAGAAATTCGAAAAGTTTGGCATTGCAAATATCGCCAAACAAGAGGTATTCGGCTCGTCGTACGCCTCGGCCGTCTACGTGGAGAAGATTTTGAAACTCCCCAAGGACAAAAAAGTGTGGGTGTTGGGCGAAGAAGGAATCGAGAAGGAGTTGCAAGAGTTGGGGTACACCACTGTTGGAGGCTCCGATGCGCAGTACACCAAGGATGGAGTTGCCTTTGATCCCATGGACCCATTATTGGACGAGTTAGACGACGACGTTGGCTGTGTCGTGTGTGGCTTGGTGTTCAACTTGAACTACTTGAAGTTGTCCATGACGATGCAATACTTGTTGAAAAACAACAAAACCATCCCGTTTATCGCCACCAACATCGACTCCACTTTCCCGTCAAAGGGGAAATTGTTAATTGGCGCCGGGTCGGTGATTGAAACAGTGAGCTATGCTTCGGGAAGAAAACCCGACGCTATATGTGGTAAGCCGAACCAGTCCATGATGAACTCCATCAAGGCAGACCATCCAGGGCTTAAAGACACTCCAAAGCGAGGATTAATGATTGGAGATAGACTCAATACCGATATGAAGTTTGGTAGAGATGGCGGTTTAGATACAATGTTGGTGTTGACGGGTATCGAGACAGAGGAAAATATAGCTCAATTGGATAAAGACGAGAAACCAACATATTACATCAACAAATTAGGAGATTTGTATGAGTTTACAAATTAGAATTAGAAATTAATATACAAGGTTATTTATAGTTCAGATTTGAGTGTTTTTGAGTTTGGGTAGTAATTTGCAACCAAAATGTGTTATACTCAGTACTAGTATAGCTTGTAGTTTTGTCGAGGATCAAAATTATATGGGTGTCTAAACTTTGTATTTAGAATAATGGCACATTCTAGGTTGAACAATGCAGTGCGATACTATTAAGCTATTACGCTTGAATCAAGAATTCAGAAATTGCTTAAACAAAAGTCAATGATTATTTTATCTAGAGCTATATATTGATACATCATTCGATACTTTAGAAATTGTAAATATACCAGGGCATTAAGTCGCTATATATACAGGGCGATAATCTAAATGAGGAAGAGTATACTTGTTTTAACCGACTTGAGATCTCGTAAATTTGAAACCCAGATGGCCTGATGTTCTGACCTTGGTGATACATCATTGTTGCATGCATAATTTATAATCTAGCGCAACACACCACAAAAAAACAAGCCCTTGACGCTCAAAAATCATTATAAGTTGCAATGTGAAATAAATGTATTGTTAGTTCAGTAGTGTAAGTACTTAAGATCTCCTACTCTCAAAGCATAGCTAATTACACGTCTAACGATTTCATTTTTATTTATGGAGGACCTCAAGTATCTGGGAATCCATCCACGGGATATAAATCGAAAATGACAAGACACGTCAGACAAGAAAATTAAGCATTCACTGTGACTTATGTCATGCTGGTGCTTTGTCTATGATGCAAACTTACATCCTCAGAGCAATTGCCAAGATTACAAGCTTTGAGAACGCGTTTACATATCCGAGCACAAAAGATCCCACACCAAACAGCTTGACAGCAATGAATCACGATTAATTAGGAAACCTGTGTTTGCACAACCACAGTGTATGAAAATTGACCATAACAACTTTTACTGACAAATCTAAATTTTTTTTTTTTTTTTTTTTTATTGATGAAGCTTGAGATAAGAGGTAGTGCACGGCTGTTAAAACCTAGGAAGAGAAATGACGTCAGTATGGGGACCAAAATGTAACAAAAAGAAAAGTGGGCTGCTGTGCGTCTAGCCCACTTGATGGCTCACTTTCGCACGACCTTGATGCATAAAAGCGACTAGCCTCGTATATTTCCCGTGGCATAAGAAATGACGATGTGTTGTAAGGTGAAAGTTGCATTGGCAGTATAACGTTGCCACCTGTTAGTAGACAACTGTTTGGACTTGACCAATGTTTGGTTGGATTGCATACAAATTACTGCTCATTGGAAAAAAGTGCAAGTAGCTTGATGATTTGTGACGAGTAATTATGACGCCATAATACCATTCTACAAATACTACTGGTGGAAACATACGCTACAAGCCAATCTCTGCCTTTGATGGGTTTTAGTCTCTCTATTACCATTGCTGTGGCAAGGTGTCTGAGGTCGGAAACCTGTAACTTTTCCAAAAGGATGGAAAAGTGCAAATGGAAAAATGAACGGTTAAATTGTTTTGTACTTCACAACGAAAAAAATTATTATTTGGCTTTTCTCAAATTGACCATTTTATTAGGACACTGAAACTCCACCGACTACGTTCTTTATACACTCGCAGTAGTCAATTACACCACATATTCATCCACTGTCTTGGACTAACATTTACACATCCACAGCCACCACATACAACAAATATTGTATTTTTCATACACCTTGATCTACTAACATATTGATCCGTTTGATATCCACCACACACACACACACACCCAGCTTACTTTAAATCACACAACATAATGTCTGCTGATTCCAACCCCAATAAAATCAAATCGCTTCAGGATTCTGGTCTTGTCGATTGGTCTGTTTTCTCGGAAATCATCCAGATGGACGAGGACGAAGAAGGTTTTTCCAAACAATTGGTTGAAACATTTGTGAGCCAGGTCGAAGACGAATTTGAAAAAATCAAAAACTACTTGGTAGAAAAAGATTTGGACAACTTGTCTAAAACAGGTCATTTTTTAAAGGGCTCAGCTGCTGCATTGGGTTTGACGTCCATCAGCTCTCAGTGCGAGAGAATTCAGAATTACGGACATAAAATCAACTTTGACGATTTCAATGTCAAAAATGTAAATAAAGAGAAAATAAAACAAGAAAAGATAGGGGCCAATGCAGACGACAGCGGAGAAAAAGTGGCCGACGACAAAGAACTTGAAATACCGGAAGAGTCCAGCGACGAGTACTGGATCTTGTTGATAAAAGATGCATTGGCAAAAGCCAAATCGGGCTTTATCACCACCAAGAAAACTTTAGAAGATTATTACGATGAGAAATTTTAACAAATACATATATATATATACATATAACTAGACCTCGATTGTTTTTTCCCTCTCGGCTAGGCAAAACTGCATAGTGTCTACTTTATATGGAATATATTTCCTCAACCAAACAGGTATATAAAGTAGTTTTCCAATCATGTTGTGCTCTCCATTTGGATCTATCATTGTATTACAATTTCGAATTTCCCATTTCTCATCTGATGTTAAATCGGGATATATAATTTGTGGAACACTGTTTGATTGTGAATTATCAATGAAATAATCACATTCTGCTATATTTACAATTTTATCAGCTTCAAATTGATTCTTGTTGTTCATGTTCTTTGGAATGTTTGTGGTTGAGTCTAAGATTGAACCAGTTTCAATAAAGTCTCCTGGTAATAATCCATCGAATCCAGAGTCAACAAATTTCAATCTGAAATTATCTGGCAAGAAAAAGGAGTTTGGGAAATGATACCATTCCTTGCCTACACATACATTAACCAATGTAGGAGAATCCATCTTTGACACAATGCCAAATGTTGATAACGGTGCGCTGTAGTTTTCTACAACGTTGTGTAATCTCAAATTTGAAGCAACCACCAACCCAAATATTAAACCGGTTGTTGCTAAATAGTACAACTTTTTCGATACTCCTCTTAAAAATCGGGAGCTTTTATCTATTATGACCGATGCAGATAAAGTTATTAATCCATACACTGGATATAAAAATCTTTCTTCTTTATGAGGTTGGCTGAAAAATATTGCAAACCAAACCAACAATTGACTTGACACTAGAGTGTTGAACATTTTATAATTGGTGATGAACGGATTGACAACTAATCCTAAAATTGCCACAGGAAATATAATGTGGAAATTGATCAACAAGTTTAAAATGTAGTAACTGAATGGTTCGACGCCAAAAATGTCAGGCCCTTCACCTTCTCCACCGAAAACATTATACAAAACAATGTTGATTGGGATGAAAACGATTTTTTTCAAAAATATAGAATCAATTATCAATATAGGCAATACAACAAACAACAAACTTGTAAAGATTTTGAATAAAAACTTGGGGGAAATGTGTGCTTTCATCACCTCAACAATGGTGTAAATACCAATTGGCAATCCTAGAGCTAAAGCAAACGGCCAGCCTAAAATACCTCCAATAAAGTACCAAACAATGCCAATCAACAAATTATGTTCTTTATTCAGTTTAAACAGTCTTAGCACGTATGAATTGGCAAGTATTGTAGCCTGCATAGCCAAGGAGCTGGGTAAAAGAGCCACGCTTGAGTGTGCGAGACCCGGCATGACACTATTTATAAACAACCACCAATTAGCCACGCTCGAGTCCACGTTTGCCAAACTTGAAAATAACTTCAATTCGGTAAATATGGTAAACCCAATCAATCCAACAATCCTGATAATGTAGAATACCTCCACGTGATCAAAACCTAGCGATTGAGATAGTTTTCCAATCAAATAGTACGGCATCAAATATGAATACGATCGAATGGAATACAATGGAGAATACTCCCATGTTTGTTTGCCAAAGCCACGAAGTAATAAATTCAAAGGTTCCCAGTAATTGAAAGTCTCATCACAATCCGATATGAACATGTAGAAGCCTGAATACAATCTGTATAGAACATTTATTAGAATTGTGGCATATTGGATCGATTTCAGTCTCATGATTGAATTATATTTTTTTCAACGTGTTGCAAAACAAATTTAAGTTAAACACAATTGGTATCTGTGTATATACATAGACAAACCTACAATCAACCACTTGGTTTCTGCTACTCTAATTCAAATGGGTAAAGTTTATACATTAAACTTCTAATATACAAATATCGAATCTTCATCTACTACTTCATAATGCTAATGCTAATTGGTTTCACTGGGTGGGGAGCCTGCTGTGTATCTAGGAAACCTAAATTTAGACTTATCGTGGTATATTTCCTCATCAAATTTGGCTCTTGTTTCCGGTGTCATTGATTCCTTGACCAAATCCTGTCTATTCTTTTCGGCAAAATATCTCCTGACCAAGTTCCTATCTTCTTCAGCTATCAACAATGGTTGTAAATGGAATCTGGCCCAATTTCTCTCTCTTGTCAACTCTCTTTGTTCGTTATTCATCTGGTACACTCTATAAAACCCAAATGACATTATACCAACAATACCAAAGAAATATATACTAGGACGGAATCCTCTTGTTGGTAGATTTCTCTTCCATTGAATTGGTTCGTAACCTCCAATCGGTGGTAAATCTTGCATGGTTGGTGTATACGCTTACTACATTTTTTTTTTCCATCTTTTCATTGGATTAGTAGAGAGAAATTGGCCCTGTACACACTACTTATATTGGTGACTATTACTATGAAAACTATTTAATGTCGAATATCGGCTTCAACTTCTTGATTAATAACCAGTCATCTCTGGAAACGGTGTCTCTGAAAGCAGGGTCTTTCAACGTATCGATGGATCTTCTTGAAATTAAAGAGTACAAGTTATCGGTTTCATCAACGTGACGGCCCCATACTGGTTGCGCACTAGATGGATTTTCTAATCTCATGGCTACACCAGCTGCAGTTTGACCTTTCTTAACCACATCCGTTGGCTTGTGGTTGACTTCTAATGATGTGACTTTTCCTAGGATTAAGATATTTGGTTGACCTGTGGTTGGGTCTTTACGTACAGCACATATTGGTGTACCAATACGAACAGCACCTTCAACAACATCAACACCGATAATCATTGGATTTCTTTTGTTGATGATTTGAATAGTTTTCAACACACATGGCAATACAGCGTATTCCATAAACTCTTTTCTTCTTTGTTCCAATAACTTCGATTGATAGGCGGTAAAAGCATCAAACAAATGATATATGATTTCAGCATTGAAAATTTTGATATTTTGTTCGTCGGCATATTGTTGAGCTTCTTTATCTATTTTAACATCAAAACACAACATGACGGCCAATTCTGGTGCTTTTTCCAACATCGTCGATGCTTTCATGACATCTCTTTTATAAACGGGTCCAAGACCTATTGACATGACTGGAATTTTCATATCTTTTAAGAAATCCAATAATGCTTCCAAGGAACCTAAAGTAGACGCTTGAACAACAACCCCTTTACCTGAAGTATCGACGGAATCTAATAATCCGGTTAAATCATCCATGACTTCATCCATTAATTCATCTTCATCATCATCTTCTCCAACAACCATCAATCTAGAACCAGCAACTGCTTTTTCTAAATCATTGGCAGCTATTTTAACCCCCAAAGCAGCTTTGACTTCTTTATGATGCATGTATTCAGATTTAATTCTCAATTCTCTCGATGGTGGTGGGGTCAATAATGCCCTTATATTCGTTGCAATTGGACCATTCAACCCACACAACACTACTCGGTCCCCTTCCCTAAGAATACCGTTGCTCAATATGACATCAATAGTATAACCAAAACCTTCAACAACTTTGACTTCTAGAATCGTGGCTTCAATTTTAGATAAGTACATCAATTGTTTCGACATTCTCTTTTGAGTCAATTCTAACAATAACCATAATAAATCAGGAACACCTTCACCTGTGACTGCTGATGTTGGCACTATTGAAACGTATTTCGACATGTTTTTGTTTTGGAAATACAACTCCGAGTTCAACCCTTGTTCAGATAAAGCCAATTTGATTTGATCGTATCTATTTTGGAATTCTTGTTGAACTGATTTGGTTTGTTGACTGAATGAGTCTCTGAATGAGTTGTTTGGTATTGTTTTCCAATCATATAATCTATCAATCTTGTTCAATGCAACAATGAATGGAGCTTTCCTATCTCTCAATAATCTTATAGATTCTAATGTTTGTTGTTCCAAACCATGCATGATGTCAATGACCAAAATGGCAATATTACATAATGATGAACCTCTGGATCTCAAATTGGAGAATGACTCGTGACCTGGCGTATCGATAATCAATAACCCTGGAACGTCAAATGTTTGTTTTTCATATTTGGCCATGACTTGGGTCTTTTGTTTGATTGCTTCAACTGGAAAGTATGTAGCACCAATTTGTTGGGTGATACCACCAGCTTCACCACCTTGAACATTGGTTTGACGGATTTTGTCCAATAATTTAGTTTTACCTGTATCAACGTGACCCAAAATACAACAAATTGGAGAACGTAAGTCTTTGTCATTTAAGGTCTCTGCTTTTTTAACATGTTTTGTACTTTCTTCTGTTTTTTTTTCAGATTCAGCTTTAGCAATAGCTTCTTGTTGAGCTTTAAGTTCTGCTTCTTTCTGTTTCTTTTGAATTTCAGCTTGTGATTCCTCAGGTTCATCTTCTTCAGATTCCTCTTCTGCTATTTCTTCTTCTTCTTCTATTTTTTCTTCTTTTTCCTCTGCATCCCAAGATTCAACCGGTTCTTCATCGTCTTCGTCTAATGCCATTTTTTCCCAATCGTCCACTAATGCTTCATCCTCCTCGTCTTCCTCTGGTTTCTTTTGATTTGAAGCTTGTGGTTTTTGTACAAAAGTTTTTGGTTTTGTCGACTTTTTCTTGGTGTATACAATCTTCTTTGGCTTTGGTTCAGAATCATCTTTATTCAATCCCGCCACAGTAACATTACCTTGTAATAATTGTTGTCTACGTCTTTCTTGTAATTTCTTTTCTTCCTTTTGCTTTTTCGTCAACAATTTACCTTCAGCTTTCAATTGTTCTTTCTTTAATCTCTCACGTTCTTTCTTTGCTGCTCTTTGTGCTTCTTTTTTAGCTTCTTCTTCAGCCGCAAGTCTTTCTTCTTCTAATCTTTTATTCTCTTCTTCTTCTTCCAATCTCTTTTGTTCATCTTCTAATTGTTTCTTCAACTCCAATTGTTTTTTCAATGCAGCTAAACCAGCTGGTGCTTTTTTACCCTTTTTGACGGGTTTGGCTTTTGGTTCCTCTTTTGGCTCTGATTCAGGTTCAGGTGTAGCAGATGCCGACAAGGCAGATTGAGCGTTTTGTTTGTTTGCTTCTTTTATTTGCTCTTTTTTAGTGTTTTGTTGTTCTTTCTTCTTTTGAGCTGCTTCTTTCTTCTTCTGCTTTTCAGCTTCCTTCTTTAATTTCTCTTTTTCCTTTTTAGACAATATTTTTGGTCCACCGTTACTTGATTTGGCATCTTCTTCTTTCTGAGCTTTCTTTTGCTTGTTCTGACGGATTGAACTCAAGAAATCATTTGAAACTTCTTCAGCTGATCCTTCCTCTGGTTGAGTCTCTGTGGTTTCTTCCTGTTCAACAGATGCACCAAACTCTTCAGCTGGTGGTTGTTCCTGGGCTAATTCTTCGTCATCCCATATATCACCTCCAGCTTGACCTTTCTTTGATTTCTTACCCATCTTTAACTTTTAGTTCTAATTTTTCTCTTATTTTTGGTAAGTACTTTTTTTTTTTTTTGGATCTCAGCTTAGCAAAAATGTTAGGTATTGAAGTTGTGATGTTTGACTGAAAAATTTATCAAACAATTCACACGACGCACATCGTTTAGTTACAACTACTACCAATTGCACATTATTTTTCAACTATAACCATCCACAATGACAACTGTAGAAAAGATCAAGGCCATCGAAGATGAGATGGCCAAAACCCAGAAAAACAAAGCTACTTCCTTCCATTTGGGTCAGTTGAAAGCCAAGTTAGCTAAATTGAAAAGAGAATTATTGAGTGAAGGATCTTCCAGCGGTGGAGGCGGTGGTATTGGATTCGATGTGGCTAGAACAGGGGTGGCTACTGTAGGGTTTGTTGGGTTTCCATCTGTTGGTAAGTCCACCTTGTTATCCAAATTAACTGGTACACATTCTGAAGCTGCAGCATATGAGTTTACAACTTTAACCACAGTTCCAGGAACAATTAAATACAAAGGTGCCAAGATTCAAATGTTGGATTTACCTGGGATTATAGAAGGTGCAAAAGATGGTAAAGGTAGAGGTAAACAAGTCATTGCCGTTGCAAGATCGGTCAACTTGTTATTTTTAGTTCTAGATGTTAATAAACCGTTGCAACATAAAAGAATTATAGAAAATGAGTTGGAAGGTATGGGAATAAGAATTAATAAAACACCTCCAAACATAGTTATAACTAAGAAAGACAAAGGGGGTATAAACGTCACCAACACCGTCCCATTGACACATTTGGACAGTGACGAAATAAGAGCAGTTATGTCGGAATATAAAATCAACAGTGCAAATATTGCATTCAGATGTGATGCAACCGTTGACGATTTGATCGATGCTATAGAATACAAGGCAAGAAAATACATTCCTGCAGTTTATGTTTTAAATAAAATAGATTCATTCTCAATTGAAGAATTGAATTTGTTATCTAAAATACCCGATGCTATACCAATTTCTTCCGGTAATGGCTGGAATTTGGATGACTTGTTGGAAATGATGTGGGCCAAATTAAAATTGGTAAGAGTGTATACGAAACCAAAAGGAAAACTACCAGACTTTAACGAACCAGTAGTGTTGAGAAGCGATCGATCTACAGTGGAAGATTTTTGTAATTCTATACATAAATCTTTAGTTGAAGATTTTAGAAATGCATTAGTTTACGGTACATCGGTCAAACACCAGCCACAAATTGTAGGTCTTTCACATGAATTACAAGATGAAGATGTCATAACAATATTGAAAAAGTAATACATATGTTTTAATATCTGATTTGCACTTTTAGTAGTTTGTATAGTTTTTTTGCATCCTCATCTGTGGTAGCGGCAATGAAAGGAACCAGAAACAAAAACAGAAATAGAAAAAAAAAAAAAAGAATTAAATTTTTTTTTTTCAAATTTTTTAAGTAACCAAATCAACTATTTTTATACATTGTCTGAATAGCTCCAAAGTTTCAAGTCCAACTTAGTCAACAAGAGTGGTACTCCAAAGATTGTATTGTTATTTATTACTCACTTTTTTTTGAATAAACACATTGTCAAACATGAGCGTTTTACCTCAAGATGCACATGCAGCATTATCTCAATTGTTAAACAATTTGTCTTCGTCGGACAACACAATTAGATCCCAAGCTGAGAAATTATTGGATCAAGAATGGTCTTCAAAGCAAAACGTTGAGTTGTTGCTTGTATTTTTAGCAGAACAAGCTTCTCAAGGTGCAAATGACACCACTAGACAATTTGCATCGGTTTTGTTCAGACGTATAGCCATCAAATCACCCAAAGAGTTATCCAGTGTTACCGATAGAACTATTGGTGTTATAAGCGAGCCAGTAAAGGAACAAATTAGACGTATTTTATTAAATGGGTTCACATCTCAACAATCAAATCAAGTTAGACATAAATTATCAGATGCCATATCTGAAGTCTCTAAAGATGACGCTTCTCCTGCAGGTACCTGGAATGATTTAATACCTGCTTTGTTTGAAGCAAGTAAAGCTCAAGACCCAAGTTTTAGAGAATCTGCATTTAGAGTTTTTTCATCCACACCGGAATTGATTGATAAGTCGTATATGAATGATATCTTGCCGGTTTATAATGCAGGTTTTGACGATTCCAACGATGATGTACGAATTGCCGCTTGCACTGCATTTGTTGCATTTTTCAGAGAGTTACCAAAGAACCATTGGCAAGCGTTATCTCCATTACTACCAAATTTATTGAATTCCTTGCCTAGATTCTTACAAAATGGTCAAGATCAAGCTTTAGCTTCAGTCTTAGAAGCATTGATAGATTTAGTTGAATTGGCTCCTAAGATGTTTAAAGATATGTTTCCAACAATTATAGAATTTTGCTCGGCTGTTTCAAAAAATAAGGATTTGGAATCAAATACTAGAATGGCAGCTTTGGAACTTTTGACTACATTTGCTGAAGTTTCTCCCGCCATGTGTAAATCAACTTCCTCATATACTAAAGAGATTGTACTAATTACGTTATCAATGTTGACTGAGGTTTGTATTGACGACGACGATGCAGCCGAATGGAATAATAAAGATGATAGTGAAGATGAAGACGATGAGCCTGAGTTTGATGCTGCTAGACAAGCATTGGATAGAGTCGCGTTGAGATTAAATGGTCAAGCATTGGCTGCACCTTTATTCGAATACTTACCAAGTATGGTCCAATCTTCAAATTGGAGAGAACGTCAAGCTGCTTTGATGGCATTATCATCAGCAGCAGAAGGTTGTTCAGATGTTTTAATGAATGAAATTTCAAAGATTTTAGACATGGTTTTACCATTATTAAATGACGAGCATCCAAGAGTTCAATATGCTTGTTGTAACTCATTAGGTCAAATGTCTACTGATTTTGCTGATTTAATCCAAAGAAACTCCGGTGACAGAATCCTACCTGCATTAATTTCAAAATTGACCAATAAATCTGTATTTAGAGTCCAAGCTCATGCGGCTGCTGCCTTGGTCAATTTTTCCGAAGCTGCCTCAAAAGATCAATTACAACCATACTTGGATGATTTGTTGAATAATTTGCTCGTTCTTTTACAATCACCAAAGAAGTATGTTCAAGAACAAGTTTTGACAACAATTGCAATCATTGCCGATGCTGCCAAAAAGACTTTTATCAAATACTATGACACATTGATGCCTTTGTTAACTAATGTTTTGAAAACAGACATGGGTGATGAAAATAGATTGTTGAAAGCAAAATGCATTGAATGTTCTACTTTGATTGCTTTGGCTGTTGGTAAGGAGAAATTCGCCCCTCATGCTCAAGATATCATCCAATTGTTTGGACACATACAAGAAACGGCCGTGCAAGATGATGATCCAGTAAAGCAATATCTTGAACAAGCTTGGGGTAGAATTTGTAGAGTGTTAGGCTCAGACTTTTTACCATTTTTACCATCGGTTTTACCGCCATTAATGAAGACAGCCAAAGCAACACAGGATGTCTCGTTATTAGAGGAGGAAGAAGCAGAGGAGTACAATTCAAATGAAGAATGGGATGTCATAAACCTTGCAGGTAAATGGATTGCAGTTCACACTGCAGCCTTGGATGACAAGGTATCAGCCATGGACTTGTTAAGAACTTATGCTGTCAATTTGAAAGGAGACTTTTTCCCATGGGTGAAGGAAATAGCAGAAGAAATTGCTATTCCAGGTTTAGATTTTTACTTGCACGATGGTGTTAGAGGATCTGCTGCCTTGACGTTAGCCTCATTGTTGAAATGTACCATAGCTGCAACTGGCAACAATTCACAAGAAACTTTAATGCTTTGGTCAAAGATTTGTAATAAATTAACCCAAGTTTTAAGTCAAGAACCTGTGCCTGAATTATTAGTGGCTTATTATGCTTCTTTGATTGATTCAATTACTGCATTAACACCAAATTCTATTTCAGTTCCTCAATTACAAGAATTGGCCAAAGCAATGAATGCTAATATGGTTGAAATATACGAAAGAATAAAAGCAAGAGACAACGAAGACGATGAATATACTGAAGACGTTGAAGAGGATGAAGAAGAATACACGGATGAAGAATTACTAGATGAAATAAACAAGGCCATCTCAGCAGTTTTCAAGAATGTCAAGGCAGGATTTTTGGAAACCATTCAAATTATTATACCAACTTTATCATTATTCATAGTTGAGGAAAACACAGTGGTCAAATTGTGCGGGTTATGCATTGTTTGTGATATAATAGAACATGGGGGTCCGAATTCAGTAATGTATAAAGAGATGTTTGTCAATGTCATAGCTTCATCGTTGACTTCATCCCACGCAGGCGTTCGTCAAGCTTGTTCTTATGCCGTGGGTGTTGCTGCTCAATTTGGTGGAGAAGACTACGCTGATTTGTGCTTGGCCTGTTTGGAACCAATGTTCAAAATGGCCTCAGTTCCAGACGCAAGAGCAGATGAAAACATCCACGCAACAGAAAATTCGGTGGCTGCCATTGCAAAAGTGTGTCATAGATTTTCATCAGCAATACCTAATTTGAACGCAATAATAGAACAATGGATTAATTTGTTGCCCGTTGTTCAAGACGAATCGGCAGCGCCATTTGTGTACATCTTCTTGAGTGAGTTGATGGACAACAACCATCCATCGATAAAAAAGAATGCTCCGAAAGTAGTTGAGTCTGTATTACAAGCATTGGCACATGGTTCAATCGCAGGTGTAGCGGTTGACAAAGTTGTAAATTCTACAAGACAATTATTAGGCTCTCTTCCACATCAAGACGCAGTTGCTTTACTACAAAAGAATCCATCTGAGGCCGACGTGGTCAAGAAATATTTCTCTTAACAATATACAACTATTATACTTTGAAACTCTTTGGTTTATAACAGAAGAAAAAAGAAAAAATTGTAGCGGAAAATAATACAATCACACAAAAGTTGATCTTGGATTCAGAATAAGTGGTCTGTTCATGTCTTCGATTTCAATCAACAGCGGCACCTCATTCAGCGATGGCAGTTTTAAGCCGAGCTCGCAAGGAAAACGACGTTCTTTGAACACTATAGAGTCTAGTGTCACTAGGTTGTTGGTTTCCACCAAACATTTGTTGGAAAGTTTGACACAATGGGCAAGACAAGAAGCTGATGATAAATTTGTTAGTGACGCTTATGTAAAACTAGGTAATGACTTTAGAGCCGCCACTAGAGCGTTTTCAAACAATGGCATTGACATTTCCGATATTGGTAATGTACCACAAGCATTGCGAATAATCTTGGAAGCAGCATTGAGTGAGACTCCCTCACAGGAAAACTTGGACAGGTTTCTACCCAATATCAGAAACATAATTGTGACCTTGTTGCAAACGTTGAAAGCCAAACAAGCAAAAGCGAAATTGATCTCTCAAGAGAAGGATTTACAAGATCAGCAATTGGAAATCAATACAAACGATGTGCCAAAAATCGATGTTCTGTCTTATTCTTCATCTAAAGTATTATCTAAACCGACGGAGAAAAATGAATCACCCCCGAAGATGAGAAACGATGCTTTATCTCAATTACAAAAAGGTGATGCATTGCAGCGTCGAGCTTCGAAAAGGTTTAGTGCGTACCAGTATTCTAAATTAATGAATAACAATTATATACAAGACGCCCCAACAACGAGAAGTGTTCTGCACGAAATTAAGTTACCAGATACCACCAAATTTACTCGATTGTCTTCTTTACAGGTGCCCAACGAAGACCAAGAGAAAGAAATACAAGGAGAAATATTGACTGAATCTTATGTTTTACTAAGAATTGGTCATAAAACAAGAAAAGCAAACTTGTCACTTCCAGCTAATTTTGCATCACTAAGGTTGTTGTTTGTAGAAAAGTTTGCTTATTCGCCAGGTCTAGGTAATTTTCCCGACATTTACATCCAAGACCTGAATAGTGGCGTATTGTATGAGTTGGAAGAGCATTTGTTAAATGATGTTAAATCGGGGACTTTGTTATGTTTGAATGAAGAAGATTTAAACCTGAAAGTCATCAATGATTTAGATTCAAAAATCTCCGAGTTAACACTAAAGATTGAAAACATGAACAAGACAATAATAAGCGAGGTTAAAAATTCTGTTTCCTCGATTGAATTCCCAACCCCAGTCATAAGTCCCACATCATCTCAAAAACCTTTTGATTCTAAATCTGAATCGCTAATCGATAGGAAGGAGTTGATCAAAGTTGAAACTGAACTCAAGGCGATCAAACAACTACACAATAGCTCTACTGAAAATTACAAAAACATAATCAACAATATCACGCAGCATTTGAAAAATCTTCATGAAGCGGGTTTAGACGTGTCCCAGAATTCAAACAGAGCCTATATGGAATCGTGCCACACTAAATTATCCGACGAGTCTGATCTGTTGTTAACCCGTGTGGACGATTTGCAAGACATGATGGAAGAGTTAAGAAAAGACGTTGCCCAAAGAGGGGTCAGAATAGGAGATAAACAATTGAAAAATATAGTCAAGGACGTGGAACAGGCGAAAACCTTGTTGAAGAACATGACGAGCTACATCGCGAAGGAAAAGTCGATTTGGAAGAAAATATGGGAAGCTGAGTTGGACAAGGTGTGCGAAGAACAACAGTTTTTTAATCTTCAAGATGACTTAACTGCTGACTTGGAAGAAGATATCAAAAAGATTGAAGAAACATTTCAGTTGATTGAACAATGTTCAATTGAGCAGCTAAAAGGTGCGTCATCGAAACGAAATAAAATCGTACAAAACTTATACATTCCTGAACCTGGTGAAAGCTTGCACGACTTGAAAGATGCAGTATTATTCGACATAGCAACCATCAGGCCCAATCATGAAAGTCGATTAGAAGCCATTGAGAAGGCCGAAAAGCAACGAGAAAAGGAAAGAGAGTTGATGAACAAGAGCAAGTTCCAAGAGGAATTGGGTGAGTTTGTAGATGACAACAAGTTGAAGAAATCAGGCGGAATACTAGAGTTGGAAAAAATGAGAATGCAGAAAGATAGTGAGAATATCAAAAATGGGTTTGGAAGAATATGATCCATTACAACCATTATGCAGTATTATTCGACATTGCGACCATCAGGCCCAATCATGAAAGTCGATTAGAAGCCATTGAAAAGGCCGAAAAGCAACGAGAAAAGGAAAGAGAGTTGATGAACAAGAGCAAGTTCCAAGAGGAGTTGGGTGAGTTTGTGGATGACAACAAGTTGAAGAAATCAGGCGGAATACTCGAGTTGGAAAAAATGAGAATGCAGAAAGATAGTGAGAATATCAAAAATGGTTTTGGAAGAATATGATCCGTCACAACCATTGGTTATTTATTTTGTGTGTTGTGAATCTTAACTTATAAATATTGAATACATTTGGAAATGGATCGTTTTTACTAAGCACCACCACTCTATTAGTTGTTAACTTGCCTTTGATTAAATTTGAATCGATTAAAGTCACAAATAAATTTTCTTTAAAGTAGTTATCTTTATCTTTCAACGGAATTGTAGTGTAGTCCAACGTAGTTGGTTTGCCTAATGATTTCCAAACATTTTTAATAAAGTTTCGCATTATCAATATTTCTGCTTTGTTTAACAATAATAATAAATTTTTGTCCTTAAAGTATTGGTGATGCCTGTTCACAATAGTTTTGAACCCTTCTAGATTACCTGGTTTAATGCAATTGGCCAATTCATGATGAATTTCTACAAATTCCGTCATTAGGCCATTGTTTTTTAGATAACTGAAGTTTGGCATTTTGCCAATGATTAAACTGACTGGGATCAAATACTCCAATAACAATTTCTGATTTTTTAAGCTCGAAGTTCGTAGTAGACACCATTCAAATTGGATGAAACATTCAATCAACTCATACTTTATCAAATAATATTTTCCCAAGTAATACTTGTATTTCAATTGTTGTTGTAGTGGAAAGTCTTTGAATTTCAAACTTGTGTTATTCATGTTACTAAATATATTTTGACATAGCAACGGGTTGTCGATTTTAAAATAAACCAAACATAGATAATTCCCCAAACACACTATGATTGACTTTTTATAGTAATTTGTGTCGTTGACTCTAATGTTGTTGAAGATTTTTAAAATCAAGCTGGCCAAAAAGTTCAATCTATATTTGCCGCCGCTTTCCTTGAAGAACATCACCACATCTAGTTTCCTAGCCCATGGTATCAACAAATGGATGGTGTTTTCAATGACATTCGATAGTAGAAAACCATAATTGTTGTTATTGAACGCAATTGATACGTCATTCAAAAATGTTGTGTATAAGTCAAATGACTTTAGCAATGACCAAGGGTCCATTTCGTTGCACAATTTAACAAAACTGTTCACCACTAGATTGAAAGCCGGCCAATCATTGTCAAATTTCGTCACCAAGTTTTCTGTCTGGACAGTTGTGTTATTATAGATCAATGTGACATAATTGTTTTCGGAAGGGTTCACCGATAACAACTTGGTTAGCAGCGCAACTCTTGACTTATCATCCTGTATGCTGTAAACTTTATCAATATCACTTACAAACTGTTGCACTATGTTCATTTGGTAGTATCATTTAATTTTCAATTAGAGTATCTTTTTTTTTTTTTCACCATAACAGAATTGGATCATCATGGCTTCGGTGACACCCAGAAGAGGACCATCCCCTTTACAAAGCACACGATCTAGAACTCCACTGTCTACGCCGGTGAAGTCTCTACATCGTTCCTCGTCAGTCTCGTCTAAAAACAATAAAATCACCATTCGTTTATTACCACCTGGCTTGTCTGAAGATGAGTTTTTAAATCAGGTGGCTAAATACTATCCACACCATGCTACCAAAATAACTCAGTTCTATTACAAGCAAGGATTTTATCCCCTGAAGCCGTTTGAAATTCCTGTATATTCTCGAGCTTATTTGAATTTTAATAATGCAAACGATTTACAAGAGTTCAATTTGTTTATGAAGAACAATTCTTTTCAAGATGAAAAAGATTCAATAATACCGGTCATAGAGAAATCCTTGTTTTACAAAATGATAGATTCTAGACCAAAAAACGGAAGGAATTTGGACAATGAATCGAGTAGTGACAAATTAGACGAAGATGAAATATATCAAAAATTTTTAAAGTTTCTAAACAAGGAAATTGAAACTTTTGATTTGACTAAAGTAAGCACGTCATTGAAAAAGAAGAGGAAAAATGAGAAAAAGATTGAAGACGTATCAAAAAAGAAAAAGGAAAAGAAAAAGAAAAACAAGCGTAAGGAAAAGATAGTAACAGAAAATACCGAGGGCAGTGACAAAGCTAAAGAGGTAAAAGGCCCAAAACCAAAAAGCAAAAAAGAAAATTTGAAAATTTCAGATTTGCCAGAGCTGAAGAGTCAAAACAAGCCCAAAGCTAAAGCTCAGAATAATGCAGAACAAAATAAAACCAACTTGAAACTAAACAAAGAAATTAGCCGGTCTAAGAATGCAAAGGCAAAAAGTACAAGTAAATCAAGACCGGGATCGAAGGAGGCGATTCAACCAAATGAACTGAAGAATCTATATAAACAAAAACATGATCTGCGAAATGTCAATCAACCAAAATTTGAACCAGAAGAATTCAAAGAAAAACAATTTGAATTGAAAGGTACCAAAAATGGAATGAAATACGTAAGAGACAGTAAAAGTATCAAAGATATCCCTTCATTTGTTCCTGAGTTTATTCCGTAATTTGTACCTGAGAATACGTTTTTTAAAAAGACACTGAATGAATAAAATATTACCCCCTAACCGAATACCCCCTAAACACTTGTAACACGTAAAAAAAAAATAGCGACGCCAAAATAAAAATAAAAAAAAAGTGCACAAAGTTGAGCCGATATTTTGATAAACTTTTATTAACCGAAACATCAAAACAACCACCAATTGGTTGTTTTTCCAATTGCACTTTTTCATGGAGAACAATAACAAAACTTTATTACCCTTTGCATTTAATCAGTCGTCAATCAATGAGAATAACGCCCTTGATACGACTCCAAGAGATAAATCCGTAATCGACCAAAATGCAGGGTCAAGGTACCATACAAGAAACACAAGCGTGCAGTCGCCAATCAAACCAAGGTTGTCATTCATGCCGAGTTTAAAACGTAAAATGGGTGAGAGTTTCAACGACAAGGATGATGTTAAAAGAACCGACGTAGGAGATGAAGATGGAGATCAAGAAGAGGAAGAAGAAGAAGAGGTACACGAAGGGTCTACCATGATTGATGACTTTGAAGACGATGTGCGATGCAAGTTGCCACCCAGTAGTCCGCTTATCGACATCAATAACGAAATTCTAGCATCTGAGTTTGATTTCGATACCAATACCTCATTCAATTACCAAACGCCAAAATCACCAAAATTCAAAAGTAACATTAAATCTTCACCGCACAAAAACTTGAGCTCCGAGCCGGATTTTGGCATTGACAGGTTCAATAGGTTCAGAGAAAGCAGTTTCAATAGCAAGATCAAGTCCTCACAAACATCATACATCACTTCGATTGAAAACAACTCATCTGGTATTGGAGAACTGAAACAACGAAGCTACAACAAAGCTAGAGAGATAATAATGAATGCTTTTGAAAATATACAAACAGTCATAAATTTAGAGTCGATGAATTTGTACGAATTACCATCGGAGATCAAAGATTTAAACAACCTAGTGGTGTTTTTCGAATCGAAGGATGAATTAAAGTACCAGTTGTACTTGACAAACAATAATTTAAACATCTTGCCACCTGCTTTGTTCAAGTTTACAAAATTGCAAGTTTTAGGTTTGAGACAAAATGAAATGACGAAATTGTCCCCACTAGTGTCGAATTTGACAAACTTGATTGACTTATCAATATCGTTGAATAAACTAAGCTTTTTGCCTTATCAGATATTACATTTAAAGAATTTGAATAATTTTGTAGCTGGGCCTAATCCTTATATAAATCCACCACCAGATGCGGTACTTATAAACAAAAACGTCGACAACAACAAGTTAATCTGCCGATCTCAAATCAATTACTTAACATCATCCAACACATATCTAACGTCTTTGAAAAACTTATGCTTGAACAAAATAGCGACCCACGATGTCACATATCAAGAGACCAAAGTCTGGAAAAAACATACGCCTAAGCTATACCACGGCATCATTGCTAAAGCCATAAAGAAAGGGAAGTTCAGTGATACGTGCAATCAGTGTGAGTTGATAGTGGTTGATCCGGCGGGGGAAGTTTACGAATGGTGGGACATTTTGCAAAACAAGAGTATACCCATTCGAAAACAATTCTGCAGTAAGAGGTGTGTTGAGTCTTATTTATTACAAATTTAATATAGAATAGTTTAACTGACGTAGTTGGAAGGAATCAATCCGACTGAACCATTGCATTCACCCATCCACCATTGGCTAGTACTCTTTGCAACGATTTTAATCTTATCGCCTTTTTTAAAGCTCAATTCGTCATTATTTTTGCTCACGAAATTGTACAAAGCGACGCTGATTTCAGGCTTTGATATTAACGGCATTGCTTCAATTTGATTGAAAATGCAACCAAATTCAAGACCAACTCTATTGGTAAGACTTCCAGTGTCTTCCGCTTCTACACCGTTGTCTCTTAGTGTGTTTGTGAAATGGAAGAAATACAACAATTGTACAAAATAAATTTTTGCTAGTAAGTATCCAATTAAATGTCTGACTAGTTTGAGTAACGTTGGTAGTTCTTGTTTTAACAATGTGTTGATTAGATTGTATTTTTCTTTATAAGTGTCTAGTTTTCTTTGTAAGGAGTAGAAATTGATATTCTGCTTGGTTGTCAACTCTTCACCGCGATCCTTTTTCAAAAACAAAGTCTCGTATTCGTTGTAAACGTGATCGTATTCTAACAAACTAGTTTGCCTGTTTCCGATTCTCACATACACCTGTTTTAGCAATCTGTTTAACTCGTTGATGGTTTTACTACAGGAAATTTTCAACTGTCTTACATTTTCAACATCGGTCACTGATTTCACACAGTTTTTGTACCTGGTGACTTGCTTCCATAACTCGAATGCGTTTTCAAGAGTGTCATCGGCACTGGTTTCGCCGTTTTTCAAATTACTATAGGGGTCAATGACATTTTGAAGGCACTCAAATATCAAAACAGATTTTGAAACTAGTTCTTCAGTTGCGCCAGTGAGTGAATCGATTAATATTGAGATTCTTTGGATTTGGTCTTTATAATTGTCTAACGTAGATTTTAGAATATTGAAACTTTCGTCAACTGTATACGAACCGCCGTTTAGTTTAATCTTTTGTCTCAATATGTGGGACCCGTTTTTAATCCGATCCCAATCTAATTGTTCCTTTGATATGTCAAAGGATTTTAACTTGGTGGATACTAGTTTTGATAATTTCTCGAGGTCTGACATTTAAGCGCTGATTATAAGTGTACAAAGAAAGAACAAAATTTCGCAGCCAAATTTTAATTTTAAAGAGAAAAGCTAGCCGCATTAAACTCACCAAAATGGTATAAAAAAACTAAGATCTACATAAAGACTATGGTTTAGGTTCAGTTTTATAGAAATTAAGTACTTCATTTAGCTTTTAACTTTGATACTTTCAATTTTTTAAATTATCGTTGTTGAATTCTATATACATAACTATGTTATATCTAAATCAAACTTATCCACTTGTAAGTTGTAGTTTGTAAAAGGAAACTAGTTAGTCAAAACCATCTTTATATTGTTTACTGTTGTTATGTCTAGTTTGAATTTTTTTGTTTTTTTAGTTTTGTTGTGTTGATTTATAGAACTGGAGTCATATTTGGATGTGGTTTAGTGTTACCCTGTCAACCCTCTTACGCTAGTTGCCATAAAGTTACTACTTTAAAAAAAAGGAAAAGCTATGAAATTTACGTCTTAGTCAGATGGACATAATACTAATTGCAATCGAGGTACCAAGTTCACTCAATGTTGTTTTGAGCTTTTGCGGCCTATTCTAGGGTTTGTTCATAGACAAATGTTCTACTTTCTAATATTAGTTCCATGTAAATAGAAATCAAAATATCAAAGGCAATTCAAGCTTATAAAAGCAAATAAATCACTGGTCATAGGCAAATGTCTTTTTACAAATTAATATCAAAATGGCCTTCTTACTTGCCGCTACTGATTCTATTGCTGTATATTATTAACTTCTTAATTTTAAAGATTAGAAAATCTATTTACATATGTAAATTCCAAGTAGATGGACATCAACAAAGTTTGACGTTACAGATTCAATTTTAACAGAACAATTATATCTAGAGTCAGTCTTTTAATCAAAATAGCAGTTCTAAGTTTCCAAAGAAAACTGATGGATTACTGACTACTAATCAATACTTTGCTTCAGCTCAATCACAAATATCCAAATTTTATGTGTTTATTATCACGAATACAAAATTACCCGACGTTTATCAGTCGACTAGAACTACTTCGTTGACCAAATCAAATTAGGTATAGGAATATCATACCATACATTTTTAGTTAAGAAGTTTGTTTTGCCATGCAAATCATTATTTGGTTGCAATCATGATTGGTATATCTTGTTAATTTTGCGTATGTTAGGTCAGATTGATTTTAAATAAGTAGAGTGAGTGCTGAAGAGGATAAAAGTCTCCAACCAAAGAATTTCAAGAAACTCAAATTCCGCTTTTCTTGGTACTACTACAGATCTTTTTGAAATAGTCAAGAACTGTTGCATCAGCAATTCAGCATAATTAACCTCGAAGGAATTTATAATGCTATTTTGTTGATCATTTGGTTGGTATTTATTATAGATCAAAAGAAAATTATCAAGAAGCTGCAAAATGGTGGAAAGCAGCCAACGACAATGGGTCTCCCAATAAGCCAATACTCAAAGATTTATCCTTCATGCAAGCACAACTTCTAGATTATAGGAATTTGAAAAAACAGTAGACAATTTAGTATTTAGAGCATCAGCCTAGCTATAGAGCAAATTGGACAGGGTTAGCCGTGGTTCAATACTTGAACAAAGAGAATTCTAATGCGATTAACACATTGACTATAATTTGTCTCGAGTCAATTTTGACCGAAATTGTAGCTTTGTCACTTCAAATTCGTTGGATCAGTTTTATTTGGTAGAAATATCTGCAAACGTTAATTTTATACAATGATTTAGTGTCTCACTTTGGTTTGTTTGATCTTGAAATTTCGTAATTCTGAAACACGTACAACACGACAAGTAATTGAGTACACTCTACAAAACAGGCCAAGTGGTAGACCAAACTCTCATAATTCCACAACAGTGATTGTTGATATTGCACCACAACAAACTTCAAAATCAAACAAAAGTTATATCATTGTGGAGCTCATCTGGTTAAACACACAAAGTAAAATTAGACGAGCAGTTTGACGAGGATTCGTTCATCTTCATTAATTCTGTAATTGTATAAATAGAGGTGGATCTAATTTGCAATTGATCATTGTAACCGCAGAGTCTCAGAAAAATTGTGAATATGATAAATTTCTTCACCTTTGTTTCATCAACGAGAGTGGACCCATATTTAAAGTTCACCAGATGCTTACTCATAACCTCCATTGGTAATCCAGGTAAACACTACAAGAAGACGAGACACAATGCGGGCCATTTGTTCATGGATCTGTTGATAAATGAGTATTGGCGAGAACATCTATGTAAGAATGGTGATTTATACTATTCCACAAAATATCCAAACTTAATTTTATTCAAGTCCGACAAGGCAATGATGAACATACAAGGTTGTGCAATAAAAACGGTTGTCAAGCAATTGGATAAAGATTCAAAGATGATAGTGTTGCATGACGATATGGAAGTGGATTTGGGCAAATTTCAGATTCGAAAAGAACTGACCAGCGCACGAGGGCACAACGGTTTGAAATCAATCGACAGCTACTTTAAAAACAGATATAGAAAAGTCAGCATTGGGGTTGGACAGCGCCCTGGTCGTATGACTGTTGTGGACTGGGTTTTATCCAACTTCAACCAAATAGAGCTCGATATTTTACAAAAGCAAGTGTTTCCGAAATGTGTCCAGGAGTTGGAATTGTTGTTGGAGACGGAGGGAAACAGAGATGTGTAGGTAGTTTGTTACAGAATAAAAATGACTGTGTGAGACGATAAAAGTGTAAAGATTGATACGCACGTAGTGTAGAAAAAAAAACTGTGATTATATATTTACCAATCTACTTGTCTACACAATCAATGGAGTTTACAATTGACTTGGTAGCTGAAAGATCAATAGTACGGGAATCAATCAAAGGTGTGTTTACCATTGGACCATAACTTTTGGGATAATACTAACTCTAGTTGTAGGTATAATATGGACTATTTTCTTTAACAGGTTGTTTGGACCAATAACACCAATCACTCAAGAGTTCCTCAACATAAACTACCCAATGGCATCCAACCTACCAAACCTAGATTCTTTGATAGACGAAAAAATATCCAAATTTCTAAAAAACGTGAATCAAAACGAGGAATTTAAAGATACTTTGAATATTCAGTTTTGCAATACCAAAGAAAAACCAACTGGTGGCAAACGAAAGTCTTCCAGCTGGTTTGGAAGTAAAAACGACCATCACGAGACTCAAGAAAACCTAAGTTGTTGGGAAAACTGGATCATAAACATTGAGATCTTGCCAATAAACAATGAGAAGCTGCAATTGACCACCATCCATAAACTATCACCCAATATTGAGATTTCAATGAAGAGCTTTGAGAGAAATTTAATAAAAATCTATGACATTGTTGACAAGTATAAAGATCACATACCTCCCATCACTTCACTTGAAAGTTCTCCTTTCCCTTATAACATCGAAATAGTTGAAAAGCGACAAGACAACCAAACTTCTACTAACAAAACCTTGAATAATGATGATGAAAGTTGGGGCACCTATATAAAAAAGATACTTGACTAGTATATGTATATATCACAAATTAGCTGATAACAAACCTTCTTCACCTCTGACTAAAATACATTCATCTTCATGGATGACTTTGTTGAACTCGCCTATTTTCTCTGCTTCATCCAAGACCTCTTGATCGTAACTTCCAGGCTGAAACCACAAACCTTTGATGACTCTATCGTAACCTTTAACTTGGGCAATTTGTTTTAAAGTTTCGACAGTTATTGAAGGAGGAGTTAAAAAGGATATACTCAAACCGTCTACCTTAGACACATCGTAACTATTTAAATTACTCTTGGATTCTATGGCTTGTATAACTTCAGGAATATTTGAAACAACACTTTGGCCCAAAATTTCCGATTCTTTTGGATTAATTGGAATGACAGACAAATTGTGGACAATGTACCAGTTTAATATTTTGTAACCAAATTTACTTGGGTTGTTGCTTGCTCCTGCAACTGCGTATTGTCTGTTTGGACCAAAGAAAGACTTGATCTTCAATTTGGTTGACATTATGAAGGAGGAAAAAGTGTGGTTTCGATAATCTAATCTTGTGAAAAAATAAAAAGTCTGGAGTATCGCAGCAGAAGAAAATCTCAAGCCGCTAGACAGACGCACAAGAAAACTTTTTACCACCAAAGTGGTTGGAACAAGTTTATACCATGGCCAAAGAAAAAAGAACCAAACCGTGCTGCAATTGTAAACGATCGAAAGTGAAATGTGTCTATCAAGACTCATTACCTTGTGAGAGATGTTTAAAAACCGGTCAAGCTTCCACTTGTCAATTTATACCCAAATTACCTTCATTGAAATTACCAAAATTAGACCCTTCACCAACTACTCCCAATGAAAATTTATCATTCACAAATTATAACCCAAATTTACCGTCGGTATTCCCAAGTGTCCCCCATCAATCTCCACCATCTCAGTCTCCAATTCATCACCATCAGACTCCGCTAAATCCAGATTTTACTTGGAAATCTCTGGTGGAACAAACATTGCACTCATTTGATAGTAAAATCAACAGCTTGGTCGACTTGGTGAATATGAACCAACAACTTTTGAATAGTCAACAGCAGCAACAGCAGCAACAACTACTACTCAACCAGCGAATTACTTCACAAACATCGGGTTATATGCCTCCACCACCACCACTGATATTACCATCCATACTGAACTTGACCATGCCTTTGAAAAGAATCGCTGATGAAAGTTATCCCATTGTAAAGCAAAGAAAGTTGGATCTACCGAAGGATTTCAGAGATGGTTACATCACAAAGAATGAAGCAAAAGAATTGTTTACATTTTTTAATTTAAACATATCGCAACAATTATTTGGATTCGAGATCTCCAAATTGTCTATTGATGAGATATGGAATACATGTCCAATATTGGTATGCACAATCTGTGCGATATCAAGTATCCATCATCCGAAATTAAATTTCAAATCAGATCAACTACAAAAATATCTTCGAGGATTATGCAACTCAATTTTTTTTGAAAATAAGCCCAAAAATGCAAAGGAAAGTTTCAATGTGATTGTAGCTTTGATATTGTGTAGTTTCTGGCTTAGTGATTCGCAAATGTTCACTGGTCTAGCGTTACAATTGGCTAAAGAGTTTGGACTAGATCAACCGCTGCAAAATAAAGACAATTTGAAACTATGGTATTTATTGTACGTTTTAGATGGCCAACAAAGCTTGACATTTAACAGACAACCACTTGTCAACCAACAAGAATATACTTTGAAAAACTCAAGAAAAATTTTACTAGAGAGTAAGGAATTACAATATAAGGACGAAAAACTAATATCCGACAAGACACAATTGTCAGATGACGAAGTTGCGAAGTTGATTCAAAAACAAAAATTTACTGATATGAGGTTGGTCTCTCAAGTTGAGTATAATCAGGCTTTAAATGAAGCTTTCAAAGGTAACGCGTGGGATTTACTTGTACCATCATCGTTTGGAATCCCTTCAAAATCGAATTTGGAGTTGGACAAATGGATGGTCTCTTGGACCGTTTTATTAGCGCCAGGGAATTATGGCGCAGTCTGGTCTACAAAATCAACTTTAATATACTACAACTTTGCCAAGATGCATATAAATTCCAATGCTGTACGACAATTGAGTGTGAACCCAGCTGACACCAGTGTTTTCCCCAAATGGGACAAATCATTGGAAAGTGCAAACTTGAAAAAGCCAACGACACCATTCAATTCGGATTCAGAGTCGGAGTCTGATGACGATGACGAATTCATTACAAATAACGGGTTAGTGCACCATGATGACTCGATCATCAATGCAAACATAGCAATAAACGCAGCAAACACGGTTTTAAATTTAGTCATCAATGATAAGGACATTTTGGATAACTTGAAATACGTGCCTGTTCATATCCATATCATGTTGTATTACGCCGCGCTCTTATTGATCAATCCAATCAAAACAGATTTGACCGACAAGGAATATTATTCAAAATTGCTCGACGGATTGAGAACGATAAATATATTGAAGAAAAAAATTTATTTGAATTTACCCATAGATGTCAAGTTTGGAAACCAATTGATCAAGAGTTTAGAAGATATCCAAACTGACAAACTCAGCGAAATAAAAAAATTTATAGACAGTGTTAATGACCAAGATGTAAGAGACGAATTTAATTTGAAATTGAATCAGTTGATTGAATCCAGTGAGAACATTGAAGAGATTTACGAGAAATCGGAGAAAAGTAGCAACTCAAGTAGAAGTGCTACACCATTGCCTGAGAAAATCAGCGCGTGGCCAGGGTCCCATCATGGACATCCCTAAATCAACATTTATTGTAAATATGTATCCTGTAATAAAGTATCAATGCTGGGTCGCTCAAAAGGGTCCCACACAAATATGCGGTTCAAAAACTTTAGAAATTGACTGGCTTCGTTGCTCTTTACAACCCCAATCACCATCTCTAACGTTTTCGAGTTCAACTTAAACTGCTTCTTCATCCCCAAATGATTCTGGTGGCTCAAATAATTGTTCAAAATGTTGATGTTCAATTTCCCATTGACGTCAAAGATCTTGTACAATAACGTCTTCTTCATCTTTCGAGCGGTCACGTTCTCAATATCTTTTTTGAATTCGTTGAGTAGCTTCGACCTCATGCGGAGTATTGTTGACGATTTCGGGGCTCCAAAAATCTCAAGAATCAATCCAATTTGTTCCAACTCGTTTTTCCCAGGGAGCAACGGCTGGCCCGTGAAGAGCTCGACCAAGACGCACCCAAACGACCACACGTCGATTTTCTGGTCGTAGTTGGCGCCAATGATGATTTCCGGCGCCCGGTAGAACCTCGACTGGATGTAGGTGAATGATTTTTCATGCTCAAAACACGACGAGCCGAAATCTATCAACTTGAGAGTTAGATCCGTTGACGACGCATCGGGAGGTAATTTGATCATGATGTTTTCCGGCTTAATATCACAATGGACAATATTTAGCTCGTGCAAGTATGATAGTCCGTTTAGTATCTGGCTTGAAAATGTCTTTAACAACGATATTGAGAACCCTTGGAATTGACACATCTCCATCAAGGAGTATAAGTTTAGAGATAACAATTCGGTGACTATGCACATGTGGCTTCTGAAATTGAAATGGTTGTGAAATTTGATGATATTCTCATTTCCTTGTTGGTTTAATGCTTTGAGCATTTTGATTTCGTTTATCGATTGTATTGACCAATCTAGATTGTTTTGAATAATTTTTATCGCCACCAACTTTTCACTTTTGTATTTGTGATCTTTTGCTAATATCACGTTTCCAAACGATCCAGTGCCTAGTAATTGCACTATTTGATATCTGTAATTGATGTGGTCATTTGCAACTATTCGATAGTTGCCTTGATTATCGTCAAACCCGAAATTCTCACCATAGTTTTTTATATCTATAAATCTGTCGGTACTGAGCAGATTAGTCGGAACATAGTATAATTTGTCTTTTCTAATTATTTCCCCACGCTCGTAAATATTAAGTAGGTTGATTGAAAGATTTTGGCAATTGATTGGAGTTTTTGTTTCTCGACTTGAATTGCTTGTGTCACAAAATAGTTCTGCTTCTTTATCTTTCAAAAGATTGTATAGTTGAGATATTGTTTCTATTTTACTTGTATTATTAGTATTCGTGGTGTATCTTCTCTTCTCGTTTCCTGAACTAGGATATAATCTATTGAATACACTATTATTTGAGCTGGGCTGTGTGATGTTTCTTTTCTGCTTCAATGGAGATATTTGTGAGCAATCACTTTCCGGTGAAATGCCACTTACTGATCTCATAAATTTCGATGGTGACGCATTGCTAAAGTTTGTTATATCTATTGGCTCCTTCATAGTTCTTGTACTTGAAACCAATCTCCTACGTGATGATAGCTGTCTTGAATAGTCTAATCTTTTCTTTGTTGACGATGGTGGTTGTTTGGGTATTGCTGCTGATCCATTATTAAAAGGATTGATTTGTTTCTTTTGCAATGACGAAGTTGTTTCTTTCATAAAAGAAAACTGATACTGTTTCTTCAGACTAGACTGTTCGGACATGGGGTAACTTATATTTCTGGTGTGATCTTGCTTGATGGTACTTAGTGATTTGGGATGGTTGTAGCTAATATTCCGAAGCGGCGTTTTTGGTGATGACTTGTTTGGTGATTGTGGACTATCATTGTTTGATTCGACAATGTTCAACGCTGGAGGGTATAAATGCTGGGGGTATGTTTTCTTGCGTCTTGTGGGAGACTTGTTGATGTTGATTTGCGAAAATTTATCTTCGAAAACAGTCATTATTTATATTGTTGTGGAGCCTATGACAAGTTGTGAATGTTTTTTATATGAGCATTGAGTTTGTGAAAGTGATGGATGAAAGTTTAAATTCGAATATAAGTAATTGATACTGCAAAGTGTATGAAATGCTTCATATGTTATTAAATCCAAATCAAGAAACTGGGTACTATGCAGGAGGTACAATTTTTCAAATTGTTTTAGTCTCTTCATATTCCACTACTCAAACCATTTGAAACACAACAGCTATGGCCACAGATGTCACGAGTCCTGAACTATATAACTCAAGAGATGTTTTATTGTTAGCTCAATTACTTCACATAAATCACATCAAAAACTATAAGGATTTGGAGAAAACTGATGACACTAAAATTGATGACATTTTGCATCAATTTAAAAACCACAAATCCACCATTTTGCAGGATAAAGTGATTAAGTTGAATACTTTCAATCAATTGAAGGAGCTATATACAAATTTGTTGCAGAGTTACGAGGTCAGTAATACTGAAGAATTGGCCAACAAAGTGTATTTTACAAGGATCCAAGAATTAGAGAATGAAATCGAACAGCATAAAAAAGACTTCAAAGCTGTTTTGAACGAAGAATAAAACGTTGAGGACCTGTGGATGTTTGATGATTATTCTCAATCTCATTATCTATAGAAGTTTGGATGCTCGCACAAAAGCCAAGGATAAAAAAAGGTGAACGTAAAAAATCTACACTTATCATCAAACGTGACTTATTACTATTGCACCATAATTTATATTACCTGGTAAATCAATAAACAAGAAAGACCAAACACTTACACGGTGATAGTTTTTTTTTGATTTTTTTGGATTGAGTCAACATGTCTGCTCAAAATGCAAGTTTCAATAATAAATCAATGGCTGATTCGTTATTCAAAATATACAAATCAAATAGGTCACTTTTGTTAAACACTTCATATATCATATTGATTACAGCTGCATTCACTAATGCTGCAAGCACAAGCAATAATGCATCTTCTAAAGTGGAAAAGGATGAGAAAAAGCATCCGAAACTTTCTCGTGAATCATTGGATCGATTACGAAAAGCCATCATTCCTAAATTCTATGACAAATCTATTCTCATATTAATTTCCCATATGGCTTTATTAGTCATAAGAGCTTTTATCACCATAAAAGTTGCCACATTAGATGGTCAATTAGTGGGCGCATTGGTTTCCAAACGATTAAAAGTATTTAGCAAATATTTGTTTTATTGGATGCTAATAGGTATCCCAGCTTCATTCAATAATTCTTTAATCACATGGACTAGGCGTAGCTTGGGTAATACTTTTAGAGAAAACTTGAACAACTCAATCATGCGAGATTATCTTCCCGACAACTTGGACACTAATTATTACTCCTTGATTCATTTGAGCGGTAATAAAATCAAAGATCCAAATCAAAGAATCACAACAGATGTGTCGAGATTGAGTACTGCCTTAGCTAGTTTACCAGGTCAATTGTTGAAACCCACTTTAGATTTGGTCTTGTGTGCAAGACAGTTGAGTAAAAGCGGTGTTGGAAACGGTGAAGGAACTTTAGCCTTGGGTTTACTTGCTCATTTTTCAACAATGATTATAAGATTTTTCTCACCACCATTTGCAAAATTAGCAGCTGAAAGAGCAAACTTGGAAGGTCAATTGAGATCCTCTCATTCGAAAATTGTTGCAAATAGTGAAGAAATTGCATTTTTAAAAGGACACAACCGGGAATTAGACTATATCGATTATTGCTACTACACATTGGAAAGGTTTCTTAAAGGTGAGTACTGGAAAAAGGCTATTCACGAGATTGCACAAACTTTTATTGTTAAATATTTCTGGGGAGCTGCTGGTTTAGTGTTGTGCTCGGCTCCAATCTTCCTCAATAAATATTTAGGTGAAGGCGATGACAAAAATTCAGCTGGAAATTTCATCACAAATAGGAGGTTATTACTAAGTGCCTCGGATTCTTTGGATAGATTGATTTACTCAAGAAGATATTTATTGCAGATAGTCGGCCATGCAACTAGAGTCTCTGATTTCCAGGACACTTTAGCTGATGTTAGTCACAACAAAAAATCAATAACGTCCAATGTCCAATTCAATAATGATGAAATAACATTTGACAATGTGAAATTGTTGACTCCAGCAGATGTCACTTTGATTGAATCTTTGAATTTCTCAATTAAATCAGGAGATCATTTATTAATAGCCGGTCCTAATGGATCAGGTAAATCTTCCTTGTTCAGAATGTTGGGAGGTTTATGGCCAGTAAAAGTTGGAATCATTACTATACCTAATTCTGAAAATATGTTTTATTTACCACAAAGAGCATACTTGGTACAAGGTACTTTGAGAGAACAGATTTTATACCCACATTCGGTAAACCAACAGAAAAAATCGGACGACGAATTGAAAAGCATATTGACTATATTAAAACTAGACAATTATAAGGACATGTTGGACGACGCAAAGAATTGGGACGAGGAGTTGTCTGTGGGAGCTCAACAAAGATTGGCCATGGCAAGACTATATTACCATCAACCAAAATTTGCAGTCTTGGATGAATGTACATCGGCAGTGTCTCCAAACATGGAGCAGTTCATGTACAAACACGCACAGGAGTTGGGAATAACACTTCTATCGGTGGCTCATAGGTCGGCATTGTGGCATTTTCATAAATACTTGTTGAAATTCGACGGTAAAGGAGGCTACTTTTTTGGTCCGCTAGACGCTGATAAACGCTTGAAGTTGGAAGAAGAAAGAATCGAGTTGGAAAAAACTTTACGAGATGTGCCCAACTTGAAGGAAAGGCTAGCTGAATTGAAGAATGTTTCAAAGTTGCAACACGATAAGTATCGTCACTAGTATTTATATATAAATGTAAACGAGATTATTTAATTTATTTTGTAAATAAAAATCTGTACCTATGTCTTTACCATCCTAAAGGAAACAATTTAAACTTTTGGTATAATCTGTCAGGCTGAAAAAATGCAATAATTATTGAAGTTGATCTCCGGCACTGATCTGTAATTATTTAATCGATTTAGTCAAATCTGTATCTATGTACTTACCATCCTGAAGCAAACTAGTCAATACTTTTGGCATAATCTCAACTTGCATGGCTTCGAAAGGAAACTCTTCACCATCTACAGAAATGTAATGATTCTTGGAATCGATCTTTGGCACTAACCTATAAGCTGTGATTTTTGCGTGTATCACCTTATCGTCATTGACATGTGCCCCGTTACTCACGGACAACAAAACTGACGTTTGATCCATTTTGGAAGTATTTGTATCCGTGACTATCATATCCATGACTCCGTCATTAGGTAATGCAGCCGGGAAGAATTGTGTGTCTGCTGATACATATGGCATATTCCCAACATAGAATATGTTAAGCTTTGATGTTACATCATTGGGTAATTTCGTCCAATCTGATGGCACTGGTTGGTCCAAAGTAGGTCCTTTTAGATTTAAAGCATCCACATCGATTGAACTAGAAACATCAACATTGGTTGCGTTTTTAAGATACGTTTCAACGTGTGATTTGATTTCGGACTTATTTTGTGTTTTGTATTGCACGTAAATATCACACGGATAAATGGCGCCGGTGAGCACTTTGTGAACCACTCCCAAATCAAACCTTATGGGTCCCAACCATCTAAGGTGTTCGGTTCCTATATCTGAATCAGCTATTATTCCATAACACTGACTTAGAAATGACAATTTTGTCTTTTCTTTAGCCCCAACCCCTTGTGTCACTGCCATTAAATCTAGTTTAGTTTTGTTGGATTTAAGCATTTGCCAAGTCGCAACACTAGCATTGTTGGAGCCATGAGTGCTCAAACTTAAAGCATTCCCTGAACCACAAGGTAATTGAGTGATTGCAATTTTGTCAAATGCTTCCAATCCTTTGTCTGACCTTTGATAAAAACCATTCATCACTTCATGGGGTATACCATCTCCAGAACAGCATGCAATAATATCAAACTCGGATACATTCAACTTTTCTGCTATTTCTGTCGCGTGACCCGAGTATCTTGTCTCATAATAAGTGACCTTCACATTTGCCGCTTTCAACACTGGAGAAATCTTGTCGTTGTATATTGAGACGGCTTTTCCTTGCCCGCCGTGTGGATTTATTAGCACTAAAATTGATGGCATGATCAAACGATTCGGGTATGCTTTCTGTAGTATGAATTCTGTTGCTGATAAATCCGTAGTTAAAGAATTGTAATTTGCAACTTCTACCTTCACAGTGAAAATAGTTAAATCTTGTTTTAGATTATTGGTTGGCTTTACAAATACTAATTCAATCTCGTTGTTGTCATCTTCGATCGATCTGGCGGATAGTACATTTTTAAATGGGATGAAATTGGAAGTCAAAGCCGCTGTGTTATTTGGTAAACAGT
Source organism: Insectozyma chauliodis (assembly GCA_030557115.1). Lineage (NCBI taxonomy): Eukaryota > Fungi > Ascomycota > Pichiomycetes > Serinales > Debaryomycetaceae > Insectozyma > Insectozyma chauliodis. Next base: position 81,969 of record JAKTVI010000026.1, on the reverse strand, counting down.
ACAAAAGTGAATTATTTCCCAATTCCAGCTCTTGGTTAATTGCAGACATAGATTGTTCTGACAAAGTTAGTCCATCATCTTGTAGGGTAACTTGAATTAAATCTTTCTGATGGTATATTAATCTTTCTTCCGACAGGTTTTGCTTTTTGAATGTCATTGGATAATATTTGGCACTGACGTGTTTGGAATTTATTTTGACGTGTTATTTGTTGTAGCTAAAAATCCATTCCCTCGTTTGATTTTCCCTACTAAAAATTGATAATAAACTTTTAGCCGATCTGCACCAAGATAAACAAGCTACAAACCATTTCATACCTTTTCATCATTGAAAAGTCGGATATGTTTTTAAAGAAGACCATGTCACAGTTATGGGACATTAACAGTCTCTCAACTTTACTAAGTGTGATTGTATTGCTACTAGCTCAGCAAAAACTTGAACCAATACTTTCTCTATGCTAGTAATAGGTGCTTCATATCTGGTTAAAAAGAAAACCCGTCTAGAATTTTTTGACAATCCTAGAACTAAGAATCATATTGAAAAACATAAATTCACTTCATGTTAGGAAAATTGATTGAGGACCATTTAGTATTTTGCTGTTGTCTAAAAACAACATTGGATGCGATATTCACATTTTTAAGGGTAGGGAAAATTTATAGAAGTGTAGATAAGATGTGTAATTGCTGGCCAAAATAATTAAAACTGATAAGGGTAATTTGAAGTCGAAACAGAGCATGAAAAGTAATTACGGCTTAGCAAAACCTTAGACTAGGTAAAAAACAAAACTTTGCATTAAATTGTACTTTAACAAGACAATCGAATACGAATGAGTTTGTCGATTTCAAAAGCGTACGTGTATTGAAGGTGAATCTTAAAGCTTACTTAAAAATCAACAACATTGGTTTCTGTCGTATTTTTAAGCTGAGCAAACCCAATTCGATCATTTTCATAATCAAGTGCTACCTGCATGTATCTGAAGAAAAAGGCTCCTAATTGAGCCGTGGTCCCGTTGTGAACCACAAACTGACAATGTCTACCTGTGGCTCCAGGCGTAACAAATGACAGCACTGGTAAAGTTAACTCCTTGCCATTTATTGAATAAATAAATGACTTACCTTCTAACAACGAACAGTCAATCCTTTGTGAGGATTTGTCATTTTTTGGATCTGCTGGTAAAGCATCAAGCCATTGCTGATATACTGGAGCAGAAATATAATTAAGGTTTCCACCGGTATCCACTGTGTACGTTTTATTTATAGTTATGTTGTGACCACTGACAATCATGAAATCGGCGAGAGCATGGACATTTGAGTTTTTGATAGATGTCCAACTGTAATACCCGTCCAATTTTGCTTTGTCGTAACCTCCAAGATGGAATTTCCTGTATGATCCCAGACTTGGGTCAGCCAAATAAAATGAAAAACAAGGTTTGCTAATAAGACCTTGAGTGCATGCAGCTTTGGGTAAACATCTTTCTGGAGGACCAACAAGACTCATACCTAAAATACTTTGGTGAACGCCTTTGAGTTCAAGAGTGTCAATAAATGCAAATCGTTTGAGCGTAATACCACCAACGGTAAAATCATCGTAAACTATTTCGCCTTTAAGATGATTGAGATAACTTCCACCACCATGATTGTCTGTTACGTTTTTACCACTTCTAGTGATTGTAGTGGATTCATTCGATTTGAACTAGCCACATTTAGTAGCATCGCAGCCACCAATGCAATAAACTTTCAGATCGACAATTTGTGGATCCCACAGACCAGTAAAACCGAATCTTGATTTGATCCTACTTTGACCTCAACCGAATAATAACCTTTTCTGACAAAGTTGGTTCCATCAGCCGAATTTTCTCTTTTGTCAGCATGGCTCGGAACAAAGTCAAACAGCTGAACCTTAGTACCAGCCTTTTTACTCAAAATTGTAGCATCCGATACAGCTAAAAGCACCGCAGTCACACTTAACCAAGAACTAAGCATCTTTAAATTACAACGATTCGAACATTATGGAGCAAATAAAGTCAGATTTCTACTATTTTGCAAATAGTGGATTAGCATCAACACATAATTTCAGTTGTACTAACATTTATGTTTATCGGTTATGATAACTTGTGGTTTTCAGTTTACACAATGCTGAAGGTTAGATACGTAATCGAAACTTTTTTATTTGGTAGTAAGTATGATTGCAAATGATTCCAGAGGATAACCTCTGAATTGACATCAGCCACTGCGCTTGTAATCTATGGCGAGAATTGGCAAACAAAACTAGATCCATGATATAAAAATTTCCATAGTATTTGAATTCAAAGTAAAAAGTAATCGCGTGTACTCAACAAGTCAACAAGCCGCAGTTACGGTCTGGTTTAAAAAAGTACCTAGCGACAGCTATAAGAACATTTGTTTGACTGATATGGTTATTGCATGGCTCAAGATCAAACGTTCTAATTTTAGTAGCGAATTACACCAATTAATATTTGTTTTTATATCTTGAAAAAGCACAAAATCCCCACTACACGTTTCGGACGAATTACAACGGAACAGTAGCTTCATAGGAGAAGACCGCAGTGCATGCTCGTTTCTCAATTTTTAAGTTTGGAATACCAGAGCATCAAAAAGGGCAAACAACTAAAAAACGAGAATTCTTTTTTGAAAAGTTAACACTGAAAAAACACATCAGAACTATTATAACTTTCGCTATTGACTCGATGATAATTTAAGTTCTTGATGAAAACAACATAAAGACCTACATAAATGGTTTAGAGCAGAGGTGTAGACAAAGGAAAGCTTCTTTTTGCAGCAATTCAAAAAAAGTGTTAGAAAATGCTTTTTATCGCACTCCCAAATTGGGGAAATCTACGTTCACTTTCAATTTATGCCAGCGGGCCACTTGACGATTAATTTGACACAAATTGCAACTACGCTATTAACAAATGACATAAGAATGCGTAAACTTTTACATAATAATCTTTCTATATATTCCTAATCTTCTTCATCTTTCAAGTCGTCACCAACTAAAGTGAACGGCTCTGGCAATGGTGCATCTGTTACATTCAATTGTTTCACGGTTTTAATAAAATCAATCTCCTGATCTGGCTTTGTGTCTTGTAAAACTATTATACTTGAGTTACCTCTGAATTTTCTAACCGGCACAAATCTATCGTCTTTAATGAACGATATATAATTCGATTGTGCTGGCAAAACCCTCGACAAATTCTCAACCTTGTATGGTGTTTTGACGTAACGAATAACAACAGGAAGCTCGGATTTCTCCCCTTTTTTATCTTCTTTTTTATCCTCATCTTTACCCTCCTTTTTCTCGTCATTGTTTTCGTCTTTGGACACTTCTTTGGATTCATCAATATCCATTTTGTCATCGTCTTGATCTTTTTTCGATTGCTTTTTCTTAGCTCTGGTTTTAGCTTTGGCTGTAGTCGACAACACAGCAGTAGCCAATTTATCAGGTTGTTTTTCTTTTGCTTCTTCTACTTTTGGTGGGTATTGGAAATATTCTGGATTTGCATGACAGTTTACCTCAAATTTTGGGATTTTTAAATCTGAACCTCTAACCCCAATAATTGAAGTTGGAGCAAATGATAAAGACAAAAAGTGTGCAAAGGGGAACCAGTACCATGATTGGGCGAAAACTGTCAAACCGACTATAGCCTTAATATTTAAAGTGTTAGTTTGGTAATTTTCCAAACTAATAGTAACATTTCTTCCACCAGCATCGATTATACCTTGAGATAAGGTGGCACCAAATTTAGCCAACGCATCTTCATGTTTGTTTTTGATTGCATCTGCATACTGTTTAGTGAATTCTTTAACTTTTGGATACACAAACTCGTTTTGTTGGATCAAAATCATTGAAGATGCCATTAAAGCACCTTGCCTAACAAAATCAACTGGATCTTTAGTCAATGGTTCTAGTATTTCGATTGCTGGCGTGTATGCTCTACCAGCACATGATATACCCAAAGCTAATGCTGTACCGTATCTTACATGGGGATTATGAGATTGAGATAATAGTTTGACAATTTGTGGTGTCGCAGTGTAGTCACGGATCATCAAAAACCCTAATCCCAACACTGAGGCCCTCCTTACATCATCACTAGGGTCAGAGACGGCAAAGTGTAATAACTTTTTGATAGCATCGTTATTGGCAGTGCCCGCATATGCCAATGCTATAGTAAATGCTCCACCGTATCTCAAAATTGAAGATTCTTGCAACATCAATTTGTCTATTGTAGCATCAGCTTTTTCTTCTTGACCATAGTTCAATAAAGCTATACCAATTGCTAATGATCGGATGATGTTTTCGTGCTGCGTTTCCAAAGCATATGTCAACATGTCATTAATGGCAGATTCATTACCTGAACCCAACATAACCAACCCCATTGCTAAAGCAGCCGCTTGGGAAGATATTGCAGAATCAGAATACAAAACAACTTTCAAAGACTCGTATAATTCTTCACTTCTTGAACCCATACCAGCAACACCTGCTCCCAATGCTGCACCGTGCAACTGAACATCGGTATCATTTGAACCAGCTGCATTTCCATTCTCATCAAGAAAGTTTTTCAAAGTTCCAATGACTTCACGGCCATGACCAGCAAATATCAAACCTAAAGCAAATAAAGAACCTCCTTTTGTATGAGGTGCTCCTGAAGATCCAGGCAAGTATGGTTTCAAAATCGTTCTGCCTTGTGATAAATTACCCTTGTGAATTACTCCTAAAGCAGCTGTTGCTGAAAACTTTGACCAATTTGTTGCTCTACCTAACCATTCTAAATTTTTTCTGAAAAAAGAATCATCTGTTGTACCAGCATGCATGAATGCATTGGCAAATGTCACAGCCGAATGAAATATGGAGCTTCTACCATCCAACAAATTTTTAGTCTTGTTTAAAATTGATATGTCGGTGTTATTATTTTTAAACAAAAAAGTATTATCCAAATCACAAGTAGGAACTCCAGACAAGATGTTTAATATTTTTTTGGTTATTGGGTTAGCCTCATCCCCTTCTTTAATTTGACCATTAATTTGACTTATGACACTTTCCAATAAATCTTGAGATGCAGCATTTACCAAATCAAATGCTGCTTGATATGCTATCAAAGCCTCTTTTTGGATAACCAATTCTTGGAATAATTTTGTGGCCATTTCAGAATCATTTAATTGGACAATAATCTTGATAATTGTAAAGAAATCCTGGTGTTTTTTCAATGTTAGTGATAATGAAATCAATGCATTTAAAACGTTGACTCTAAAAGTGGTATTATTGATAGTTGAATTTGAGCATATTAACACGTAATTGATTAAATTTAATGCTGTTTCTTCGTTTGTTTTAATTTGATCATTTAATATAGATTCCACCAAATCCAATCTATAACTTTCCAATGCTATACCCAAAGCCAATTTGGTCTCATTTGCTTTTAAACATTTGTTTAACATTTTCTCAAAAATTGCTGTCAATCTTGAATCTATTGTAATCGAAGGATCATTAAATTGCTTTTGTGATAAGGAGTTATACAAATTGATACACTGGCTCACTATAGTTTCCATATATTGTGATTTCTCATCCAAATTAAATTCTTCGCCAGCGTACAAACTGTATTTTACTGATAAGTCGAAATCACCTAAATTGTAATAAACCTTGGATATTACAAGTGCTGCCAAAGCCCTTTTGTCAAAATCAGCGTCTTCATAAAGTTCTTCCAAATCTGTGATATTGTTGGCTATTTCAGCCCATAATTGATCAACGACTTCATTTAAAGATGACAATGCGTAGGATTTTAAACTGGCATCATGTTCATTCAATAATGCTAAGTATGGGGCAGCAGAAACTAATGCCATTTTCTATATGTACAGATACTGTTCTCTGGTTAATGATATAAGATTGTACTTGAATCTTTGTCGTCAGTAGAAAAAAACTGTTGCCACCAAATGTTAACTATGAGAAGACAACAAACAGATCCAAATATGTTATGTGCAGGTTTTAGGTGCTACCAGTCTAACAGAATTGCACATTAAATTGGGTTATGTTGCATGTTGCCAATAAGAATATTCTATATTCAATCGACTTTCCAATCTCATCAAGATCATCTGCATTTAATTCGTGACGCCATCTTTAAATTGTGAAATATTTCGATGACGTTTTTCTTAAAAAGAAGACTTGAGTTGAAGAGTCGCCAGTTGCTTCATCTTCACTTGCTTCATCATTGGAGCTCAGAGCTGCTTCTTTTTTATGGACTAATTTTCGTTTAGCGCTGTTACTTCTATATTTAATTTTAGGATCAATTGGAAACAAAGAAATTTTAACGCTGAGATCTCTATTCGAGATATTGGCTTGAGAAATAAATTTAGTTTCCACGCATGTTCGTTCTTCTCTTGGTTCATATAATTTGAAAAGGTCAAGCTGGTTGTTTATGGTATAATCTGTTATTTTCATTTTAACACATATAAGACGAATTAAATCTATAAAAAAATATTACATTAAAATTATATAAAGTCAAATCTGTCAAAATCTGAACACAAAACTATAGAATCACATTAAAATAAATTGTTTAGTATAATAAACGAGTGGCAATTTTATATGGGGTTTGTTCCAATTGCTCATACAATGATTTGATATCACTGATGTCAACATCACTAATATCTGCCATCAAGTATGCAATATCACCTTGTGAATCTGAAAATTGTTTTTCAATATTGTGATTCGATAAAATATTATTAACAGTTTTTAAAACACCTGGAACGTTGTGATGGATATACAAAACTCTGACAACATTTTGTTGGTCTAAATCCAATGGTCTTAATTGGACTTCAGGGAAATTAACCGCTCCTTGAGATGTACCTTCATTAATATACTTGGTCAAAGAATTACCGACTTCTATACCAATAGCTGATTGAGCTTCTTCAGTTGAACCTCCAATGTGTGGAGTTAAAATGACATTTCTTAATGAGCATAATTCACTTGCCCATTCATTCAAATTATCAGCAAATAAATCTTCACCGTTCTTAGCTGGCTCGTGTGGATATACATCCAAAGCTGCACCGGCAATTTTTCCGGTCTTCATAGCTTGAATCAATGCTGGGATATCAACGACGGTACCTCGTGATGCATTTATAACATAAGAGCCATCTTTCATAGCAGCAAATTGTGGTGCACTTAACAAGTTTTTAGTTTCTTCAGTGGCTGGAATATGTAAGGTAACAAAATCGGCGTTTTTTAATAATTCATCTAAGCTTTCAACTTGTTTTGAGTTACCTAAAGACATGATAGTTATAACATCATAGTAAATAACATGCATACCCATGGATTCAGCTAATACACTCAATTGAGAACCAATATGACCGTATCCAACAATTCCCAAAGTCTTGCCCCTTATTTCCCAACATTTGGCTGAAACTTTGTTCCAAGTTCCGGTGTGCATTTCAATTGATCTATCACCCAATTGTCTTGCCAAAGTAATAATCTCAGCAATGACCAATTCAGCGACTGATCTTGAATTTGAAAATGGAGAATTGAATACACAGATACCGGATTTAGCAGCAAAATCTAAATCTACTTGATTGGTACCAATACAGAAACAACCAACAACAACTAAATTTTTGGCATGTCTCAATACGTTTTGTGTCAATTTTGTTTTTGACCTTATACCGATAGCATGAACGTCTTTTATTTTTTCAATCAACTCATCTTCTGGTAATGAACTTTTATAAAATTCAACTTGATAACCTTGGTTTTTAAATATATTTATAGCTGTTTGATTGACATTTTCTAATAGTAAAACTTTAATGTCTTCAGTACTGAAAGGTTTCAAAGCCTTTGTTGGTTTTGAAAACGAAGGATGTTGAGTTAAAAATGATTGAGTAGGGGATGTCGAGACCGCATTTGGTGATCCGGACAAATTCAATGCTTTTTGAAAAGTATTGGCTATTTGCTGAGGTGAAGACATATCTATAGACTTATTGAATCAATTATAGGATGTTGTCAAATATAATTGCAAATTGAAATTTTTTTAAACAATTGTTTAAGAATAAATATTTATATCATGAGTAATATTGAAATGGTAAAGCCAGGTCACGTGTGGTTATAAAATTTTAAATTGTTGAAAATTTTTAAATGAATTAATTTATTATGCTCATTTAAGAGTAACTTAGTATCCGCTTTGATAGGTCAACGTTTTAAAATTCAGTTTGATTTCATGAAAAGCAAAATCAAATTCAATTACAAAATGTCATTCTGAGAGTACTGTTCTTCTAGATAGCTGATTAGATAAAAAAGAGAATGGAGCTAGACTGCAATTTGACTCCGCTATAGAATTTGACTCCAAAAAAATATGATGTCAGGGGAAAAAACTTCTGTTGCAAAAAATCAGCATGGCATGCATATACCATGTCAAAACTCGACCAAAATGCTCGTAAGTTTATCAACTGTAACTAGTTGGAAATGTTCTCTTTTTTCAAAATATACAAAGCGCTTGATGTAAGAAATCATTCACCTTTCGACAGATCTATAACTGAAATTACAATCACAAACACGGGCATCAAGTGTAGAGAATTAAAACTAATTTTGTCGTTTTCAAAAAGCAATTTTTGAAAAACTGTTCCATTATAGCTGATTTAAATTTGATCCAATTAATGTGTTCTTTCGGCTTATTATCAGCAGTTTTTTAGTTTCAAAAGGTGTAAGGAATTGACAATAATTTAAGTTTTCGATTAATAGCTAAAATTTTGGTAGTCTGAATGTTGGACTAGACCCCGTTACAAGTTTGACAACAATGTTAGAATTTCTTAATGCAAGTCTTCCATACAGCGACGCTCAGAAATAACTACTATTGTAATATTCAATGCCAAACCGGCATGTATTTGAAACGCACAGTGACTACCCAACTTAACTTCGAAATAGGTAAATGGGGATCACTCATCAGTACAATCATCCCAAGTCTCGCTAATACATATCAAAATACGAATCAGGTTTAAAGTATGAGCAGACCAAATGAAAATTACAAAAAAAAAACTTTTATTATTCAATAGTGTAAGGCTTCAAAAGATAAACAAAAAACGACTACCATCTCAGACACGGTAAATTAAGCTTTTATTTTAATTAAACCACCAATCTTTCACACATACTTTTTCAAAAAACAATAATTCCTTGCCATAGAAGAACAAAATCCACAGACTTTATCAATTGCAACTGAACATCCAAGTCTATCCATCGTTCTAATTTTCTTTTACTCCGCAAATCAAAACACGAAAATAACAAACAAAATAAACTATCTACTTGCACTCAAAAGGGACCACCGCAAAAACAATTTGTTCTGTTTCAATTAATGTCAATAAATAACTCAAATCTGGTAAACAGTGATGATGATTTTTTAAATCAAAGCGCAGAATATTTGGAGAACTCACTAGACTCAACACCACCATACAATTACCTAATACCATCGAATTTGAGTCGCATATCAACACCACTAGATACCCAAATTCACAATATCAATAGTATTAAAGTGTTATGCCGATTTCGACCTGAAAACGAAAAAGAACTTTCGAAAGGTAAACCAATTATTGAGTTTCCGAATTTTCAGACCGTGACCATCAATGGGAAAGACTATACAAATCATTATACTTTTGATCGGGTTTTTGAACCTGCTTCCAGTCAAGCCGACGTTTACGAATTTTCAATTGCTGAAACTGTTGAAGACTTGTTAAACGGTTATAATGGTACTGTGTTGGCATACGGACAAACAGGTTCAGGAAAAACATACACCATGATGGGGAAAGAATTCAACAACACAGAGCTGGGCATTATTCCTCGATTATCTAATGAAATTTTTCAAAGAGTCAGCTTGATTGAATCGAACGAAATTGAATATACCGTTTCTGTTTCTTTTATGGAAATTTATATGGAGCAAATCAAAGACTTAATTGAAACATCCACGGAAAATGAAAAATTAACCATTAACGAAGATAAAGCTCAAGGAATATATGTAAAAGGTCTAGCTTGTAAAAAAGTTAGCTGTGAATTGGAGTTGTTGGATATATTAAGTAATGGGTTAAACAACAGATCCATTTCATCGACCGACATGAATGAGGCGTCTTCGCGATCACACACTATATTTCAAATCAAATTGTTTCAAAAACATACAAGTACGGAAGTCATCAAAAGATCCAGTTTGTTTCTAGTCGATTTGGCAGGATCAGAAAAAGTTGACAAGACTGGAGCGCAAGGTCAAACATTGCAAGAAGCTAAAAAAATTAATAGCTCATTGTCGGCTTTAGGTAACGTGATTAATGCATTAACAGATGGCAAATCAACTCATATCCCTTATCGAGACTCAAAACTTACAAGAATCTTGCAAGAATCTCTTGGTGGTAATTCCAGAACTTCATTAATCATAAATTGCTCGCCTTCTTCATTACACGAATTGGAAACTTTGTCTACTTTAAGATTCGGAACTAGAGCGAAATTTATCAAGAATAGTGCTCATATAAATTCCGAGGTCAGTACTGCTTCATTGAAAAATAGGATTTCTCAATTAGAGAAAATCAACGATCAAAATCAAATTTACATCAAACAATTGGAGGATGAACTCTCTTCTCACAAGTTTCTGGACCATCAAGCCTCCCCACTGATGCTTTCGCTCATGGGTAGTAGCTCAACCACAAGTATAACTGCAATGACAAGAAAACCTTCCAAAGACAACTTCTTATCAAGATTGCCAGTTCCCCTGCAACACGTTTCGATTGCATCGTCATCCATATTAATGCCACCCAATCAAATTTTCAAAAATAATCAACAGACTAATCAGCAATTGACAGATGAACTTGATCGCCGTGACAAGAAAATTGAGGAGTTGGAAAGCTCGTTATTAAATTTGAAAATGGAAAATTTGAAAATTTCTCATCAAGAAGAATCGAAATTGTTTTCTTTGGAAAACTCACTACATAATCTCGGTGGAAAATTAGCAGAAGTTGAGTTGGTCAATATCAACTTGAGGAAGCATTTATTAATCAGTGAAAAAATCATTGAAAGTAGAGATAATAAAATTAATAAATTGAAAATGTCATTAAAAGATCAGCAATTGTTGATATCCAGGGAAACATTGGGATTTAGGAACAGGCTAGGTGAAATTCAAACTAAACTAGAGGAATTGAATAAATTTAAGCAGGAAGAAGTCGATTTGAAGAGACAAACGTTGTTTTTACAACAGCAAAACCAGGTTCTACAACAGCCCACTCCTAACGATGATGACGACTCAGTTACAATATCGGATATTAAACCTGACTCCGAATTGATTGATTCTTCAAATGACGATAAGGAGAATTCAAGCACTTTGATTGACTTAACGAACACAGTGATTACGAAAAACCCATCATCCATCAAGAAAAAGCTCCTGGAATGCTCAGTAAATGATTCAGACCCACAGGTTGAGGATAATGAAAATAAAGTTTTGAATTTCCAACAAGAATACGTTTCCATCAGTGAATTTCTTCGAGAAAGCAGAAGAAAATCATTGTTAACTGGTTCACTCTCTACATACTCGTCAAACGCATCTCCAGAAGTTGAAGGATCCGATACGTCAAGGATGTTTGAATCAGAAAAAAAAGCCGCCACTGGATTGGATGCAAAAATTGTCAAACCCTTGAAAGCTGGTATATTCCAGTGATATACTGGACCCTTTGATTACCTCTTTTACAATATATGTCGTCTATCCTTTCTTTTTTATGCCATTGAACAATTGTGGATTAAAATGTTGTAACTCTATCAATTCTTGAACAAATGATAAAATATCAATCATTTTTCTTGGTTGCAAAATAGAAGCCTGTACAAACAACACTTTTTTCTGGGCACTGACAGAATCACTGAGTTGTGGCATTGAACAAGAAAAGTCAAAACGACATTTACAGTACGTGAAGTACAAATTCTGGGATCTGTAGGAATTTTAGTGCATTTTTTCAAAATTTTGCAGCCATACTTTTTTACCAAGTTTTTAGAACAAAACAAAGTCGAGAAAATGCAGTATGTGTATAAATATTCAATTGTGTCTGCCCATTAAGTTTCAGCAATAGTCACCTCAATGTGCCAACTAGAGCATAAACAATCATTAACTAATTCATTAAAAAGTAAGAAAAATGCCGTTGTCAGTGTGAAGACTATCGATAGTTTGTACTCAACAAATTTGATCAAGAACCCGTTCTTGGAAAAAAAAGTTGCAACCTACTATCGGAAATTGTATAAGTCTGTGAAATACAGATCCTTGTTGGCTTTTGATCCTCAATTTTGAATGGAGTGATGCAGAACAAAAGAGAATCATCCGTAAAATTAATTACTGAGTAGCGTTGACTTCTTGTTTAATGTTTATGGCGTTGCAGATTGATCGAGGCAATTTGGCTCAAGCCGTCACCGACAACATGCTAGACGATTTGAGCCTAACAACTAATGATTACAATACCGGTAACACCATATTCAGGGTTGCATTTTTATTAGCGGAGATTCCATCCCAGTTGATCTCCAAATCTTTGGGTCCCGATATTTTCATACCAGTCCAAATTTGCAGTTGGAGCTTAGTTGCCATGTTCCAGTTCTTTTTAAATGGAAAAACGTCTTTTTACGTTACCAGGGCGCTTATTGGTGCAATTGAAGGGGGGTTCATTGCAGATTTGATATTGTGGTTGAGTTATTTCTTCACATCAAAAGAATTATCAGTTAGATTGTCGTGGTTCTGGACGACTCTCAGCTTAACAGACATTGCTACTGCAATGTTGGCGTTTGGAATATTAAGAATGCGAGGCGTTCTCGGTTATGAAGGCTGGAGATGGTTATTTTTATTCGAAGGTATATTCACTTTGTTAGTCGGAGTGTGGTCATTTTACGCAATGGTCCCTTCTGTAGTTCAAACCAAGAACTGGATGCATCCAAATGGTTGGTTCACAGATCGAGAAGAGAAGATTATAGTCAACCGGGTTTTAAGAGATGATCCATCAAAAGGTTCAATGCACAACAAACAAGGTTTAAGTTTAAAAATGATTTGCAAATGTTTAGCAGATTATTATTTATGGCCTTTATACGCTGTTGGAATAACCACATACGTGGGGATGTTCACTTTTGGTCCGTATTTTGGTTTAATCAATAGACAATTGGGATTTTCTGTCTTTGACACAAATTTGTTAACAATTCCACATTAAATGATTCATATCATTCTTTTATTGGGAATCACTTGGATCTCAGAGAAAATCAATGAAAGAGGCTTGATTTGCTGTATTCAGCCTTTATATGGAATTATTTTATTATCGGTCATTAGATTTTGGTCTGGGACTGGTAAAGAAGTATGGCCCACATGGGTCTTAAATACTTTGTACATGGGTCAACCATTTGTTCATGCAATTGTAGCTTCTTGGATTTCTAGAAATTCAAATTCGGTTCAAACTAGGTCAATTGCCTCTGCGTTGTATAATATGTTTGTTCAGTTAGGCTCCATTATAGCAATGAATATCTATAGAAAAGATGATCGACCACTTTACAAAAGAGGTAATTTGCAATTGCTTTTTATAGGCATTGGTTCATTGTTTGTGTTGTTACTCGTTAAAGGTTTCTACGTCTATGAAAACAAAAAAAGGGATAAGATTTGGAACTCAATGAGCGAAGAAGAAAAGGACACTTATAGACTTACCACCAAAGATGAAGGAAATAAAAGATTGGATTTCAGATTTTACCATTAATTTTTTAGTGTTCATAAAATCAATAAATATTATTTGTCTAAAATATAATTTAGAATTGGAAGTCATCATCCTCGAAGTTTGGCATTTTACGCTTGAGGTCGAGTTTTCCGTCTCCGTGTTTAACTTTGTTAGTCTCGTTACTGGTGTTATCAAAAAACCTTAATGACGAGTCCGTGTTTGGCGATTCAGATGCATCTCCAACTTTCTCAAAAAGTTCAGCATCGTACTTGGAAAAATTGGGTGAATCAAATTCTATCTCATCATCTAGCGAGCCATTTTTTAATTCCAAATTAGAGTTTCTTCTGTTGTTGTCATGTTCAAAATCGTATTCGTCGTCAGAATCAGAAGTTTCAGCATCACTTGCATGAACTGTTTGTTCCGCTGTGACAATCAGTCTAACAGCGGCTGGTAAAACATCTGGACGGTAGAATCTCAAATCTGCCCTTCCAACAATTACTAACAAGTGTATTATTACCTCATGCACACCCCATGCAAAATACATGGCGACAGGTTTTGAAGCAGGCCCACTTTTGTTATTGGTTCTACCTTGGAAAACGACAATCGCTCTCAACATGTTGGAAATAAATAATAGTATGGTTGATACTCCAACAATAATCACTGAAAAGTTATGCTTCATGACCCCTCTTTGATTAGTTAAACCTTCAACCATATTGTAATGATGATGTGTGGCAGCAATCACTCTAATTGCATGTCTGTGAACTGAGTTTCTCTTCATGAATGTAACCTCGTTTTCTTGAGCGGCATTTTTTTTCACAAAGTACAAGGGCGCAAAACTTTCAATCCACCACGGTTGATAGGTGTACAATCTTTCATCTTTTGCAGTCGGCAACCAGAAACTCAACCCAATTAAAGCCAGTGCAGTTAACACATAGACTAATAATAGCACTGCAACAAATTTATTTAAATCTTGGTATTTGCGAAACTGTTGAGTTGAAAGTAAATAATCATAAGGTATCGCCGATGCCAAAATGGAAACAGTAGTAAGCCCAGCAACCAATGCATACAAAGAAACCATAATGACCCAGAAAGTTTTTCTTGACCCACCAACGGGATGTCTCCAAGTGAACAATCTCTGCGCTAGAATTAAATTGGTAGACACTAGCAATATTGTCGGTATCACCAATAAAATTTCATCACCTATTCCCATTCTTGCATTTTGTAAATTTATGGCCCAAGTAGCTCTCCATATGAACGAGCATGTTCTAATCAATGCAACGAACAGCCAAAATAAATTTAAAAAAAAGTAGTGGCCTCGATAGGTGTTGATAGAAAATATCACAAGATGTAAGATAGAAATCACGCCAAATATCACTGCAAACAATATGGAGGGCGCCTGGTCCGATGGTTCTGGGTACTTCCCTAATAGATTTAACTGTTTCAAGATTGCGTTGTTTATAAATGCTTGTGGCATTTTGTGACCTATTATAGGTATGGCTCTTTGCACTAGTACGTAGATTCCTGTTGCTGTGTCTGCTCCGTTGAACCAACTTTGAAAAATAAGCTCCATTACTCCATGAGTAGCAGTGTAGGAATTTTCTCCCGATATATCAAACAGTAATTTTGTTGACATTATTTGACAATGACGCCCAAGATTACCTTTGGTCGATTTATGTTTTAATAGGTAGAATGTGTGTTTAAAAAGATTAGCGAGCGGATGATCGATTTGACATCAAATACTCTTGTACGAAATATGTTGATAAGTCAGTAAATTTGAGGATTTGATTTTGGAATGATAAGCTTTCACAGGTGGGAATTTTGATCTTGACTTCTTGAAAGCTTTAGGTCGAGTTTTCTGGAAACACTAGAATTTATTTTCTTCAGGAAGTTTAAATTTATAATAGTAGGTCGAGCTTCACAAAATTGCATAACAATCCACTACAAAGTATTTTCATAGACTGTATCGAAATAGGATTTAAACTTTTCAATCGGTCTGATTATTAAACTTTTCAATCGGTCTAATTATTAAACTTTTCAATCGGTCTTTAGTGAGAATGTTGCATTTTATAAAATGTAAAATGTGACTGAACGTGATTTTTATCAAAAACAGAGATTGACCTGCGTTAGGTAAAACTTATTTACCGCAAATCTTGAACCGTTTTTAACGAATCTCTTTTGCAGAAATAATAATAAAGTCAATGAGTAGCTGTTGGCCGCAGAGGCTGTTGGCGATTATGTAATAATTTTTCCGTGCTTTTTATGATTTAAGTTTTGCGCGACTTCACTTTCTTCAAATTCTTTCTACACGATTTCCGGGGATGAAAAAGTAGAATTTCTAGTGTCGTGTTTTTCTTTAGAATATAAACAACTTGTAAGAGGAACATAAATAAAGTTTCCAAAATTGGGTCTAGACAAGCAGCTGGATTTTTTTTAGTTGATACAGCGCATAATAAAAGCTAGGTCAAGAAGAAGGACGAAGCATATAATATAATATTTGATACTATGTAGAATAAACATGTTATTGTCATAAATTTATAAAAAACACGACAAAAATTATCTTAAATTTTTATTTCCAGCGAAATACTAAAAAATAATTGAGAAGTTGGAAAAATTTGAAACGTAAACAAAAAAGATGTAAACTGTAAAAACGGAAGTAAACTGTAAGATTATGTAATAATGGCCAACAGCCTCTGCGGCCAACAGCTACTCATTGACTTTAAGAGTTGGGCAGTTTTGTGATGTCAAGGTAAATGCGCTGAGATGAGTTGGTTTTGTGTAACTTTGGTACTAGTTTGGATTGTACATTTTTGACGGCCAAACTGATTTAAAATGTGTATAACTAATACGGAATAATAGCAGGGAAAGAATTAAAAATTGGAATGGGTTAAAAAATTGACTTAGGTAATAAAATAGAGCTCATTCATGTCTTTAAAGTTTTTTGCAACCAGCGGCAAAAACTTGCCCTAACTGTACAATTGTGCAGAAATAAAAAGCAATGTGAGTTATTGCGGGGGTTAAAAAAATGTTAAAATACAAATAATCTGCACCTAACAACATTTTGGACTCAACTCTGTCAAATCTTTTTGTGTCAGTAAAAGGTGTGAAAGAAAGAAAACCGTGCTTACTAAACAAACTTTGGCCAATCGGATTATAATGATTTAAGATTTAGATTTATTTAATGTTGTGTATTTTTAGTTGAGATCCAATGTCTTTTATACTTTCAGGGAAAAATTGGACTCTTGATTTGAAAAACACTTTCAAAAAGAAATATACTTGACTTTGAATTATGTAACATCTTTAATAAACAGTAGATACAATTTTGATTTCCTATCAGACGTGCTTCAACACTATGATTAAGAGTAGCGAAGAAATTCATTGGAAAAAAAGTCTGTCGTGAAAAGTTTTTGACATCTAAAGCCAATTTTTTTAAAATTTTGTTGAGACTGTATATTACACACACAGTTTGATAATTTTTATTCACACAGTGAGTGAGCGCAATTTGAAAAATAGTTCCAAAAAGAAATTCAATAACGTTGCAAAACCTAAAACATACGCTTTAGGTAATTCTGTCTACTATCATCTAGCATTTTTAGATTGCGTTAGATGTCAAACGCAACCACATTTGAATCTTATGATTTTTTCTTCTGAACCAGGAGTTTTGGAATCAACTCAAATTCTATAATATTGTAGAATAGTTGACCTATCACGGTAATTAGAGTTGATTTAAGTTGAAGTCAAGAGGTTTCATTAAGTCCGAAACTCAAAAGTCCGTACCACACAAGACAAAAAATAGCAAAAAATGAGCCTATGCGAAGATTCTACCAAAAAGGAAACTATTTTTCTGCAGATAAAATCGTTTTAGGCAATTATTTGAGCCTCTAATTTGCCAAAAATATATATTTAATTTTTTTTTTTTTTTCACAAAAAAGTCTTAACGAAAAAACAAAAAATCGAAAACTCTTTAACAAAAAATAATTCGAAGACTTTTATGCTAAAAAATTTTGAACTTTTTATAAGTATTATTATCAATCATCGAGCGGTATTACCGCATTTGTCTGTGAGATCTCTTTCTGTTGGAAGCTTTAGTTTCTAAAAAAACTACTATTTCCATAAAGTCACGAAGAGACTCCGCCTGATTGTCATAATTTGATTTTGAAAAGGCTTTATTAAATCTGTCCATCAATCCCATTCTTTTTTGGTCTAAAACAGCAATCTCCTCTTCAGTAAAATTGGCACCAGTTGAAATGGGACCAGCTACATTTGTACCAGCAATATTCGTATCAGTAGGATTTAATTGATTGTCTGTTTCGTTTGACTCGCAATAATATTCCAAGGGACCACAATCGTCGTCATCTGGGAATTCAATCTCTTCTAATGAAGCACTAGGTTGAGACATTGTTTACATTTCGTTTATTATTTTTTTTCATGAATTTTATTTTTTAAAAGAGCGTGTAAATGCACAAAAAAATCCGAATTCGGATTATGCATGAAGCCGCACAATTGCTATTATAAAATATTTTTGAGTTAAGCCCAGTTTGCAGATGCTACTTGTCTCTTTGAAGGTATAAGGTGAGTTTATTCCACCAATTGTCTCATGAATAATTCAATTTCTCATAGGACATCTCGTTTTGCAAAATTAAGTGTTTGAAAAACCGGGGACCGTACTTTCATAGATGTTTGATCAAGACGAAGATGTCGTCAGTCAATGAGTTAAGATTTTCTCAAAGCGAAATTCGTGAACGATGAAAAGACTAATTGTAAAACATAAAACATCAGATAAACATAACACGTTTCATTTCTATAGATAAGCTAATTTATTGAACAAGAAAATTTATTATAAAATTCGACGCGGACCTTAATTTAGTGTCACAAAATTGGTTCCTAAAACCCAAAATTGCCGTAATAGAAGTATTGAATAAGTAAATGCCCAAATCTCCGTTGCTTTATGTTAAAGTTTGGCTTAACTAGTAATATGACATGCGATAACAGAAGTCATCAAAATTTTTCTGACTGATGAGCTCAATATTGTAATGTATTGCTAGACATTGTTTATCAATGTATATTTCTCTTATTTAAAGACGCTAGGATTTATCATTCCTTATATTCATTCTTCTTTATAGTCACTAAGTTATTTAATATTCGTGGTTGAGTGGTCACAGTAAATTTCATTTCCAATTTCAGTATTACTCCGTACAATAACTGATACATTACACTAAGTTATCACAGACAGCTTCATTTCGAGCACGTATTACATTATACGCAACAAGTCTCTGATACTGATGATTGTTGAGATTCTTTAAAAGGATACCGGCTAACTGAGTTTGCCTTGACACATAGTTTAATTTAATGGTACCATTCTTTAAATGACTCTAAAAGTCAATTTTTTTACTTATTTGATGAAAAACTGGACGATCAGCTAATTCAATAGCCGACTGATTATCCTATTTTATGATAACTAGCAATTTTCAATTTTCAAGTGAGGTTTATTAAAAATAAACAACAACCATTTCTTTGGTTACTCCACCAATACTAATACATTCTGCCTCAGTTGATGATAGTGACACAATCTTTTTCTAAACGCCATGCCATTGCTCCTCCTCTCATCAAGACAATACACCCAGTGGCACTTTTCCTGTCATCAGTTGACGAGCCCCAGTCATCAACCACAAATTCTTCTATACCGGGATCCTTTGAAAAGTTGACGGCCAACGATTTGAAGACCTTTAAGTACGTGAAACATGTTTTGTTGACTTTAAGTTTATTTCTTTAGTTGAATCATAGTGTCTTGATAATACTACCGCTATGTATGATATCAAAACCGACATGTGTTTGCAGCATAAAGTAACTTTTCGACTAACAGTCTATACATTTCTTTAGCTTAACGTATTGGACTGTCATTAGTTTTATTCAAATCAATTCCATTGATATAGGGAACAACAACTGCATTGACATCACTTAAACCGAACTTTACAAGAACCTAATCAATATGAGATTAAATTTGAGATACGTATCTAAAAATGATCTTGGAACTAGCACGTCCTTCATATGAAATTTACCTTTCAATAAATTTTTGACACATTCTACTTCATGAAGTGTCTTAAAAATAATAAGGATATCATCAACAATTAATGCAACATATTCTTGGTTTTGCACGTAGGGGGACAAAATAAACCTAGTTAACCCAGTAGATTTCAAAACCAAATCAATTGCCCGATTCATACAAGCTGAAGCTTGTTTCAAACTATATATCCATCTTTCAAGCTTGTAGACTTCTCTATCCATGCCCTTCGCAACTAACATATACGATTCTTCCTCTATTTTTCTATCAAAAAAAGCTGTCGTGACATCCATTTGAGGAAGTATTAAGCCACTAATTGCAATTAATGCATAAGTTTTATACTTTCATGACGATCAACAGGCAGAAAAGTTCCTAAATAAGTAATATTTTCTTTGCGTAAGAATCGTTAAGTAACAAGACGAGCTTCATATCTTTCACCACTATTTTTTGCGTATACCCAACGACGATTGATTACTTCTCTTTTAGTAGTTCAATCACTGTCCATGTACCTTTTTCTGAATATGCCGACATTTCTGCTCGCATCGCTTCCTCCTATTCTGTAGTATCATGTGCATCTATTGCCTCTTTCTAGTTGTTTGGAGACGAGCTAGCAGGTAAACAAGATTAAATTTATGCGTTCCTTATTAGATAAAAAATTATTAACTTTTTGATCATTGTCGGCATTCTTGATGACATTTTTGAATCGTTCGGCACACCAACTTTATTTATAACACCACATATCTTGGTCCTAGCTGGTACATCTGAACTGACTAGCAATACACTTTCACCACTTTCTTCTGTTTTTAAAAAAGATTAACTTGTATTTTGATACATTGGAGTCATATTTGCAAATAATCAGCAAAATCGTCAATTGTGGTACTAAATTTTACTGAACTATTGTCAGGCAAAGGTACGAAGGCAGATGACAAACCAATATTTGGCTTCCTATCATTTTTATCCTTTCGCCCACGTTTGTTTGGGCCTCCCGATTTAAATCTGAGAAGCTTAGATCTGAGGTTTGAAATTTGTCCAACTCCATGAGGTGAGCCACACTCAGAACCTTTGTGACCAACTCCAAAGCAATTAAATCATTGATGGATAAAGATTAGAACCGACTTTTGTACCTTGTTTGCTTGATATTTAATTGTGTAAGCAATATTTCCGGCGTGGTATCATCAAGCCCGTGGGTGTTAATGTAACGCATAATGTCTTTTTGATCCAAACTTGGTTAATGAGTCGCTGAATATGTTTCGACAAACACTGGTTCAAAATGTTGTAAAGACACGAACATTCAGACACCTTTCCTTTCTGGATTTATTCTATCAATGAATCTAAACATATCCGTGACAGCTTCACATTTTTCTTTTAAGGGACCGTTGCCAAATGGGACTGTTCAATAAATACCAATTTGAACCATCTTTTCGAAGTTGTGTGAAAATCCATATTCTTTCACTTTTCCTATGGCTTGGCCAAACTTATCTTACAAATATTTCTCAAAACCTCTTCTTAACCGTAAGTTTATGTAAATCTTTAGTCAATGAAGTATAAAGTCTCTCTATCTGGCATGTAGAAGCAGCAGCAACAGTAGGATTAGTGGTAGTAGTTGCGGCCGCAGCATCGAAAAAGGCATCAGTAACTGCAACAGCCTTATTAACATTGTTTTCTGGATCATCTAATGTTAAGTCGTTTCCAGTAACCTGGTCCAAGTTACCAACCACAAATAGCTTCATTCCAAACATGGGTTACATTACGTGCAACACATTTACCTCAATAATAGGTTATGGTGTCCAAAAACAAGTTGATACAAGAATTAGCGCAAGATTTTTCGCATTTTGCAACAATGCACAAATGATGCATACCAAATGTTACTTTGTATTTGGTTGACCATTTTCAAGGCGGTCAACCTGTTCAATTTTAAAGCATTTAAGTTGATAAACAGTACCAAAATTGAAAAGCTTATTCAAATAGATGAAGAGCTTATTTCTTATCAACAGTACGCTAATGAAATATCATTCTTAAACTCTCATTTATTCAATAAGAACTTACACAGTTCAATTATCCACATTAACCTGACAAACACGACTTATTTATCTTCCAACGACAATGAATCATTTTATGAAATCAATTTTGGCATCTTTCTGTATATGAGTACGAGATTGCCTATATCTGGTTGCATAACAATGATTAATCAGACTTCTTCTATCACAGTCTTGGATACAATGACTATCACGGTCAATATACCTCCAGATTTGTTTATCGGATTCAATTTGTTATTAGTTTCTGCCAGTTTAGATTTCGGATTGGACGGACTAGGGGGCAAAATGCAGTTGCTAAATCAAGTGACTTGTAGAGCAACAAATTCCACAATTGTTCAAGTATTCAAAAATGTCGAATACTTATCATTTCCATTTGCAAAGTATAAAATTGTACATTTTAACAAGAAGAAGAAAAAATTGGATATGTCAAATTGGATACAGATTGTGACAAACCTAAAACGAAAAGATTTGGGTTTATTATTTATCAATAATTTGAAAGACGACAAACCAATTTGCGAAGGTAGAAATAGATACTTAAAATGTCTGTATTTGAACAGTTGATTAAACTAAAAATACACGCCTTACCACTTGAACTAAACACTTTTTTTCCCGATTAATTAATTAATATTCATCACAAATTGCAGTATATAAAACAACCAATTCTAATACAGCAGTAGAACCATCTGATAAAGTAGTTAATTCTGTTTTGGTTGCAGTTGAATAAGTACCTGATGGTGCTGAGAATGGAACGGTGGAAACATCGTTTGAACCGGTTGTTGATGAAGAAGGTGACGAAGTAATACTTGCAGATGAGGATGGTGATGTGGTGACACTTGCAGATGAAGATGATGGAGGGGCTACAGATGAAGTTGCTATTGATGTGGCGGTCTGATCAAAGCCTGCTGCAACGGTGGAAGTTCCGCCTATAATGGTAGTGGTGGTTAATTGACCATCGGTATTAGTGTAAATATAGGCAGTTCCGTAAATATCTTTCTCTAAAGCAACAGTGGTTGTAGCAGTGACAACTGGAGTAGTGGTGACTGTGGTGGTATCGTCAAAAGCAGTTGCCAAATTAATGAAAGCCAATAATAGTGCCGGGTATAACTTATACATTTTTAAATGATTGAATATAGTTGGAGGTTCTGTTTAAAATCAAAAAAAGGAGAAATTAAACTACGGGAAACCTTGCAATTCATATATAAATAAAATCTTAGTCAACGGAATATGCAGTTTAGTTGGGATAACTTGTATGGATGCAACTATCATAAAAAATAATTATTTTAATCTTGTTGTTCTGCAAAATCTCTTAATTTACTATCTGGAACAACAAACATGTTTATGTAGAATTTTCCATCGTGCATAATTATGCTACACAAAAAACGGTTTTTTTTCTTTTACGTGTAATTAACCAGCACTCGGTTTCTAGAAATAGATGTCGCTGCAAGTTCCTTTTCTCAATCTATTATAATTAAACCGCCAATCGTGTATATTTTGACAGCGTCAATCTCAAATATATCAGTTATACATACTTCCAAGAAGCAACGATATCTGAAGTTGCATAATACAACCCTAACAATTGTGGAAAAAAAAAATATTATCTAAAATTATCATAACCGTAAAACTAAGGTTTCTTCTCATTACGGACAAAGGTGCCCCCGAAATAGAAAAATCGAACGTTTCATTTAAATAGCGTTATTATAAGAATTTGTTGAACCATTTGTTTTTTAGCTTTTACAACATAGTCTAACTACAAAAATTATAAATGATTACATGTCAATAAGGTATTGTAAGAAAAACCACCATTTGCAAATAACCCATTGAATTAGAGTGATCAAGAACAATAATGTTGGGATATACTCAATTTGTGCTTTCACTATCTTCATCTCTGCATCACTCTTGACGTTTATGTATTATTATCGATATTTACATTTTGTGCAGTAACATCTCTAATTTTACGAGTTACGAATTACACAACGCACGCACTTTTTTCCTTCAAGCAACCTCAGGCAAACCTGAACATAAACCGAGACAAACTAACTGCAAACTCAATTAGGTCACAAACGTTTGCAATTACAGACGGTTTTGGATTTTATGCTTGCAACCTTTTTTACTAAAATGATAATATATATTATTAGCTTTTTTATCCAAATAGTATTGCCATGGTTATAAAAAGCTTTCTACCAGCCACTTTTTTCTTGGTTAAACAGAAACAAGTTTCTTTAATTATTAATAAATCTCTGTAAGCGTACTGGATGACCAGCCATAAGGATATTTGCTAACCTTTGACTTAAATTTACGAATTAAACATTGGCTGTCTAGTCGGTGAATGCTTCATATTATTGATTTTTTTTTTTTGAATGACATGACAAAGTTTGATAACTTGAACAAGGTTGAGATGTAGGGTTATTGAGTTAAACGTGTATATTTTGCCTTATGAATCGGTTTGGGAACGAGCTTGCTTAGCCAACTTTATCCTATACACCAAAAACGGATTCAACTACAAATCTGTTTTAAACAGAATTTAGGCTCTGACATTAACTAAGCTTAAACTACAATTAAATTGCAAATTGAACCAAATTAACTAATTATGATCTATTGTAATTAAATTAATTTTTTTGAGCTTATACTTGGCCAAATAGTTGTTACTAAAAACCAATTTTCAATTCGCTGTGCTCAAGTAGTTTTCTCACTCCCATCTTATATAGCTTCTAATTTTATTGTGATTCATACTTCATACTGCTTACAAATTTAATTACTGGCTTATTTTGACACAAGAACTTGAAGCGCATTTCATGGAAGAAATTTTCACCAGTATACCCATCTCTAGTAACATAATCGGCTACACTTCCCATCAGAGTGTATTTATCGACCGAAAAACATAATTTAAATTCTAAATGAAAGTCACAAGATTGCTCGTTGCGTCAAAGCTGAAATTTTTAATGTCAATTAAAGCTAAACTGGACAACTTTCAACTATGGTTTTGGTCAATTTTCACTACTGCATCACTCAAATCTGGAAATTCTTTTGATAACTTTTCGCCAAACACATTAGTCAATTTCTTAAAACCCAACATCTTGCCTTTCAATTTCGCATTCAATTTTGCATTAATCTCAACAAATTCTCTTGTGTAAATGTCTGGATTTCTCCCATCTTCAATATAAGAAATGACATCAATTGGGATTGGATATTCTTTTAACGAAACTGATGATTCGTTGGTCAAGTCTTTTAATTGAAGAATGAGCGATTGTATTTTATTAATCAACGCTTGATTCGATTGTTGAGTACCTTGGTTATCATGAACCAAAATCCCTAATTCAATAAATGATTCTATTAGATTAGACAAATCATCGCTTACTTTGAATAAGGCTTTATTCTCTGTTACTTCTGGATTGATCAGTGAAGTTGTCATTACTTGTTGCAAGAAAAAAAACCTTTTGTTTGAATATTCAGTCGATTTGATAATACGAGATCAAGAATTATAGAAACAGACCATATTATTTCATGTTTGTTACTTTGAAATATAACAGATCAAAGACACAGCATACCATTTCAGCAAGAAGTAAACGGAATGAGAATCTAAAAAATTTACAATTTAACATCACCAAAAGTGAAGAGTCCGAAAATGGTGATGTGACCATGTCGCCGTCGAAAGTAGTAAAATTCACCTACACATCTCCCAGAAAAAGAGCCGAGCTTACAAATTCACCACCAAGTTCTATAAATTCGTCTCCAATACGATCACATGTACTGCATAAATCAAGCGTAGAAGATTCCAAAATTTCTCTTGCGTTAGCCAACTTATTGAATTATGATGACAATTGCAATTTCACGGATTTAGAGTCTGGATGGTTCAAAAATGTGTTATACATCAATGATAAATTATGTTTCTTGAAAGAAGTTTACAAATCGATTGAAATGGTTAAGAAAAGGAAAATCGATGGGGGTCTACTAATAGATAATGAGTTATCGTCATATGTCAAGGTCAATGACAGTAAAATCAAGGAGCCAAATTCAATGTTGATGCTTGAAGATAGTGAAATTGACGAAACCAACAATGACATCAATATGGATATACTAGAGGAAGTTGAAGGGAGTAACAGAATATCAAATGATGCAGCCGATTATCATGATATCAATGATATTAGTACAAACTCAAACGACGATACCACCAAAGAAGCATTACCGCAGACCAGCGTAATCTCTGATGGGAAATAAGAAGGAATTAAGGCCACAATCGCAGTGTGACGGGTCACACATAGCGTGGTTATAGATAGTGTAAGTAGTGTACTTCTACTCAAACAATGTACTAACATTTTTTTTCGCAATTTTGTTATCAACAGATTTTCGTCCCAGACCAGCACCAAAACTAAAACCATTCACAAAAGACACTATGAAGCCAGTCGTGTCTACTTTCCAAGCTTATTGCTGTTTTATAGTTTCATCGTTTGGAATTGTCATTTTATCAGTCATTGCATATTTATTCAATACAAACTCGGAGTCGTTCATGGGGTCGATAAATGATCCTGAAAACGGAAAAGAAGTGGCTAAAACAATATTCAACGCAGTGATAGTCTACCTCATATTCTTTGTATTTTGTGGATTACAAATCTTATTAATCAAGAGACAGGATAGAATACAGTTATAGAAAAACAAAAGTAAATGTATATTCAATTATAATTTAGGAATACTGCTAAAATTTTGTTGATTCCACTGACATATTTCTAAAATCAAAGATCTTGTGGAATTAACTTCTTCTTTAGTTGCCCCATGATTCACAGCAGCTTTCAAATATCCTTTAATTTGATTGTTTATATCCTGTGGAATCAAGCATCCTAATAAACTCAAACTTGTCTTTTTGTTGGTCAAGATCTTGTCGTACTGTAAATTGTCTGAATAAATGTTGTGATAGACGTAATACCATAGATCCGGATACACGTTCAACATCTGTTTTCTAATTTTAGTTTTCAAGTTGTTCGAATAAGAAGTTTGCCAAAACTGCGAGCCTTTGGCTAAATTGTTTTGAATAATCTCTTTATTTATAGAGTCGTTAGAAATTTTGCCGTCGATAGTATCGAACTCTCCATTGGGATCTTGAATAACGTAGTTTGGTCTTTTGGGAGTAAAATCGTTTTTGTACCCATATCTAGCAGGAGTTGCGCTTTTCAATATCGTCAAGGCATTTATTGTCTTTGGCAACCCTACAAATCCAGTATTTTTCAACAAAACTTCCTTCATTTGATCCACTATAAATTGTTGTTTCTTGTTGATGTCATTACCTTTTGAATACTTGTAAGTTAAAGGGATTTTGGAAGCATATGTATGTGGTACCAACACGTCAGGAACATTAACTCCTGTATTATAAATCTTCTTGGTCATTATACTAGAAGATATCGAGTCTTCCGCCAATTTGTAAATCCATTCATCATTAAATACGAGTTCTTTATCGGTACAGAATTCAAACAATTGTTGTCTCAAGGCAAAATGGAGAATTTTTGGTATATCTTCAATCAAATTTAACTCTGTCAACACTGCAATTGCTATGAGGTACCATACGTTGTGCAAATCCGGGTAATCGAATGCCAAATGCAACAACCTCTCTGGGGTAATTATTGACATTGGAAGCTGATACAGTAATAGAAGAATGTGAAATTTTTCTGTTGTCACAAAACCATAGATAAATAAAAACCTGGGGAATTTGAGAGTAACAATTTGAAATACACAATCCAGACAATCATGTATTGATTACGTAGACTAAATCAGCATTATAAAGTAAAGAGACTGTTACTATTATCACAACATTGCAGTGTATAATTGATAACAATGTTCTTGATCAACAACTTTACGCCAATAGATTATTGAAGTGGTAGCTCGCGCTTTTTTTATTACTTATCGATAGCATAAAAGTGAATTGTTGTTTGTTTTGTTTCATAGTCGGAAACGTATAAGTTGTTAAGCTTTTGCTGATAGTCAATCACAATTTTGCTACGCCTTCTTTGCCGCCGCTCCACTTAACTCCACCGCTCCAATCACAAATATCAAAAACCATTGCTCTGAGATCATTCAATTCTTCTTTACTTGCCCCGTTGTTTACTGCACCTCTCAAATGACCTTTCAATTGGGGATTTACATCTTGAGGTATCAAACATGCAACCACACACATTGAGGTTTCTTTTGCGTTAATAATTTTGGTGAAACTCAATAATGGGGAGTATACATTGTGGTAGGCATAATACCATAAATCCGGGTACGCAGTCAACATTTGTTGCCTTATTCTGGTGTTAATCTTATTTGTGTAAATTGAGTTCCACATTTTTGATCCTCTAACCAAGTCAGATGCAATTTGTGACGTTTTTATTGACCGTTGTGAGATGGGCCCATCTATTGTTTCCTCGGTAATTGATGATTCAGCTTCGTCAAAATTGGTTCCATTGACATCTTCGCTCACAATCGATGCAGATGCAATGTGTCCCGGACAAACTATGCATGGACGTTCTGGAGTTATGCCGCTTTTTAAATTGGTCGGAGTTACTGTTTTTAATATCATCAATGCATTAATAGCTTTTGGTAAACCACTCAAAGCAACACTTTTCAAAATAACCTCTCTAAATCTAGAAGTTACTTTATCTTGAGCTGAAACTATGTCCTCAGTTTTTGAAAATTTGAATTTCAATGGTAAGTTTTGGTAATAATTGTGAGGTATTAAAATGTCAGGTAAATTTACACCTACGGCAGTGAAATCTTGATACTTTTTCGATGAGGAAATCGAGTCTTGTGCTAATTGTATGAGGTAGTTATCAGTTAATATATTATTGTTTTCTGAAGTCGGTGGTTGCAACAATTGTTGTCTCAAAGCAAAATGATACAATTTTGGAATTTCCTGCGGTTGATTGACAACAGTCAAACATGCTGTAGCTATCAAATACCAGGTATCATACAAGTTTGGATACTTGTATGCTAGTCTGACCAATCTCTCGGCTGTGATTATGCTCATGGCAAAGGTGCTTATTGTCGGGTAAGAGAATTGTTGTTTCTCCACATAATTTTTTTTCTATTGGTCTGTATATTATTTTTTTCAAAATACCCGAAGCCCCTCCCTAACATAGTATTCACATGCGAAGATGACCTAGTGTAATAAAGCTACAAGTAAACAGAAGTAATTGGTCAACATGATGTGGATTCACCAGCTTATTTATTACGAAGACTAGACCTAATCCAACGTCTCGTGATTGCGTCTTTGGCTTTTTGGCTTTGTTCATCAGACCAACTGCCCATAGACCAAAAATGCAGCATGTTATTGAATATAGGTGCTATTTTGAAGTTAAACACTCTGAAATTAATATTCTTAGTGCTGGAGTAATTCCTTGGTAACTCCGTCTTCAAATTATCTTTTATCTCTTTCATTGATGTGTTTTTCAATAAATCATCGACCTTCTCAAAGTCATCCGTGGCATTATTTGCCGACTTATTGGAACTAACATTGTCAGATCGTTTTTCCCATGGCCGCATAGAATCGTCTATTGGCACCCAATTTTTGCTGCTTCTCCATATATCTGAACCCACCATTTCTTTAATTCTCGAAACCGCCCTTTTAAATGCGAATTTTTCGTCATCCCCGGTGAATGCTTGTGTGTTTGAATAGTTTGAAGTAGTTATTGTTTCTTCAAATCGATCTGTATGTGATTGATCATAAGTTGAAACGTTTGGTCTATATGGATTGGTCATGGCGATTGATGTCTTTGCAAACATTTCTTCGTCTTGAACTTGCAATCTATCATCAACTTCTACATTTATGGATTTCAAATAATTGGATATTTCTTGATTGTTTTTGTGTAGAATATCAGGAAAGAATAAATAATCCACTTCTATCTCAGTTCTCATGAATAATTGA
Organism: Insectozyma chauliodis; assembly: GCA_030557115.1. Taxonomy (NCBI): domain Eukaryota; kingdom Fungi; phylum Ascomycota; class Pichiomycetes; order Serinales; family Debaryomycetaceae; genus Insectozyma; species Insectozyma chauliodis. The sequence continues at coordinate 52,304 of JAKTVI010000026.1, read as the reverse complement.
CACTTGGATTCATATATTGCGTCTATCAATGTTATGAACCTTCTTGCTTCATTTTTCATTTTATAAGTCATAACAGGCACATTGTCTAGAATTATCGTATGGAAATTCGAGGCAATGGTGATGTAATCAGACGAAGACGTCAAGCCTTTGCAAATTGAATCAAAATCTAAGTAACAAGCACCGTTTGAGAACTTCAAAGGTATCATTGTTTTTCTATTATAAACACTCACCACTCCTGGCTTACCAAACTCTTTAAACGACTTTTCCGAGCTTATATTCAATACCTTTCTTTTTATTAAGCTTTGCCATTGGGTTTCATTACTGTAGCTTTCTTTTTTAACAATCAAATTAGGTTTCTTCATTGACTCCATTGCAAATCGTGTTCTGTAATCAATATCACTATTCATATCTAATGATATGCATTTTGCGTTCAAGATGTTAGTAAAATTTTTAAACGTTGATTTATGAAATTGATTTGAATATAATTCCTCTGGTAATTTGTTAGATGTTGCAACTAAAACACCACCCAATTTAAAATAAAAAGTAAACAATATCTTAATAATGTTTGCTGACGCTATGTCAGGTAATACAAATTCATCAAGTATCAAAATAGTGTTCTTTTCAATCATTTTTTGTGCAACCTCATATAGTAGGAATTCATTCTCCATTTTGTAATCATGTCTAGGATTGGATAAATTTCTATGCTGTTGAATATTGTGCATTTCGTTGAATACCCATAATATGAAGTTATTGTAATGCCACCTCATTTTGGATTTATGGGGCAAAGAGTTTGCAAAAATGTCTGTTAATAATGATTTTCCACTGCCTACATCACCATTAATCAACAATCCTTGAGGTGATGGCAAATTCACCAACTCTTCTTCGTCTGTTAGATACCTGATTATCTCTTGTTTTTTAACTTTTGGATCTTTTTTAAATACATTAAATCGATGCAAAGGAGAGTTTGCCGTTTGTTGAACTTCAATTTTACGTAACAACAAACTCAATTTGATTGAGAGTTCTTCTGGTGGCTTATAATCTATAACTCTGTAATATAATTTTTGAAATTCTTTCATCACTCTTAGTTGTGATTCGTCTTTTTGTAATAATCCTTGACGTATGTAATTCAGGTACAATATATACGGATCTGTTATAGCCAAACCGTTGTAAGTTTCACTAGACTGCATTGGAAAAGGTAGCCTCCCTTCAACTCCTTGTACACCGCTAGAAACGTATCTTTTGTATACATGGGTAAAGTTCTGTAGTTTCATCAATGATCTGACCCTTATCAAATAGAAAATAGTTTGAATTGCGAAATAACGGGAAAGACAAAAAAGAGTTGCAAAAAAATTATTAATGCTTATTTAGTGAATTTATATATGCCAGATCTAATTGAGACCATCTTTTTTTAAGCTCATCTGAGCAAATTTCTTATCCAAAGAATTGGATAGTTGATTCATTTCTTCATCCGTTCGCCCATACAATTCAGACCACCATTTTATATCAACAAAATTAAAAAATATCACACCGTCGTCATCTTTAAACGTTCCTTTATAGGATGGGTTTTTGAACTCACTAGGACGCGAGTTAAAGTAGTCCCACACCGAAATAGTGTCTTGATTTATTTTATCATGGTGTAAAGTTTTTTCGGAGTTACACAAAAAAGATCCATATTGACACGAGTAATAGTGGTACAATAACCTTTTGAGGAACCTACTATTGAATTCAAATTTTGTCGGGTTTTGTCTCATTATTTGATAAACACAGTCCAAAAATTGATGGAATATGGGTGATTTTTCTGAGTTTCCTCCATAACTTGTTGAACTGAAAGGGTTGGTGAATTTTGTAATTTTGCCAGTTCCATTTTCAACTACGTTTTCATCGGCTAGTACTAAACGGTTTTGAGCTGAATTTTTCAAGTCTTTAGCAACTTTTGCCGCCTTTTGTAAAAATGACGCTACACTAGATGTAGCGCCTTGATCTTGTACTTCGTTAGCTATAGTATCAGCGTAATATGAGTTATCCATCGTTGGGTTCTCATCACTTTGTTCTCCTGGTACAGGTTGCTGATTTTTTAATTCTTTCTTCATTATTGCGCCTATGCAGCCGCCATGATCGGCTCTGGTGTTAAATTTAAACCCAAAACTGATCCATTCTTTTTCAATTAAAACCATGAATCCTTTTGTTGTTCTATAAAACGGATCTAGACACAACTGTGCTAACGCACTCACTTGTGAAGTCCTATCCCAACCATCCGAGCAATGTATTACGACATTTGTGTTATTTAAATGAATTGATTTTATAATGCGATCCACTGATTGTAAGATTATTGAAAGCCTGTGTAACCATTGAGTTTTACTCAATCCTTGTTGTAACATAGATGAGGATGATACGTGTTTTAAATTTACAGGGTATTTGTCTAAATCGTTTAAAATGTTATTAAGCTTGTCTAGTGAATCTCTCATGACATGGATGTTATCGATGTTGCAAAATATTTTCTCAACATTTCTCAATGATTTGTCGGTGTGATGTCGAAGACTATGATGATGGTTATAATTACCAGCATTATTATTTGAATTTTTCTTATACCCTCCCTTATAATTGTCAACATTCTCTGTACCTGCTCCTAAAGCATGTTGAGCCATAGCGTTAGTCAAAGGTCTCAAATCAACTAATAAATTTCTCTGCGTTTGCTGACTTTGGTATTCAGCTTCGGTTTCATTACCAATTCTATCATTTCTTTCTTGTTCTTGAGTTGTAAATATTTCTTCTATTAGTTTTTCATCCTGGATCGATCGATTTTGTAAATTGAGACCCACTAGTGGTTGCGCACATCTCGCTATAACATTTCCATTAATGTTCCCATTATGCTTATACACTATAGCCGGTATTCTTTGTTTGGATCTAAATTTACCAGCATGTTTCAAAACATTGTCGGAGATTGAACTAGGTACAACAAAAGCTCTTGGATAAGAAGAGCAAAATTTATATTCCTCATTGATACTAGTCAATCTCCAATAATTCTCTGCGTCATTGACCAATCCCAAGCGTTTGTACTCGGACACGGGATCATAAATATCCCAGCCATGTGTTTCCAAATTTTGTTCCAACATATTTGGTTTATAATGATACGCATATAATGCCCTTAGACTGTTCTCTGTCTTCAGTATTGTTATCAAAGAGCTTAATTTTGAAAACACTTCGATGCAAATTAAGTCATTGATAAAATCGAATGAGTAATATGTAAAGTCCTTGCATTGCAATCGTATATGAGACGATCCGTAATGATCAAAACCGTCAATTGTCGGTGGCTTCAGAATATCCGAGCCATTGGTGTTTTTATTACTATTGTTGTTCATCCACGTTGACCCACGTGCTTTTGAAATCTTGTCGATAGTTGGGTAACATATCCATATTTCTCTTGGTGTTGTATTCGAACCTGATGATGAAGGTGCAGTTGGAGTAAATGAAAATACAAGATGAAAAGATGACAAAATCAAGGTTCCGGATATATGATGGCCTCGTTTAGTCAATAGCACATCATTCACCGTAAAAATATTGTCCATTATCTACTTTTGACGTTGGAATAATTCTATGTTCTTGAATGGAGTCGTAATAATCTTTTGTTATCAATAGAAAAAATCATTTAAGAAATTGGATTTGATTCAATACTTATCTATAAACCTTCAAACCTTTTGATTCCATGTTCATGCTTCTGTAAATTACGCAACTGCTTGGTGGTCAACTTTTTCTCACTTACCTTTTGTTTTTTGGAGCTTGGTTCATTGTTTGCGGAGTCATTGCTGGAATCAGGATTTGATTTCTTTGTTAATTTATTAATGTCAATTGTTTGTTTCTTGGGTTTGGATAATACCTTAGAAATGTCTGTTCTCATTTTACGCTGAGGTATGTCACTTTTCATTGTGTCATCTTCTTCGTTTTCGTCTTTGTCTTTGTCCTGTTGTTCATCGTCGTCAATTCCACTGGCTTCTTCGTCTTCAATATCGCTCTCACTATCCAGATTGAATTCATCTACAGAGCTCATATCAGAAAATTCATTTTCTGAGTCTTCTTCCTCACTATCGATTTCCTGCTCAATGTCTTCTGCGTTTTTGTTGGACCAAATTTTCAAACTTTCCATTCCTGCACTAATTAATCTGTAGTCATAATCAATTTCCAACATTCCCACTTCATCAACAATATGCTTCTCACCAGCAAACGCTGCAGAATGAGCTCTTGTTTCTACTATTTTTCCTTTCTTAAAATTAACTCTATGCAATAAACCCTCACTGTCACCACACCATACAGAATTTGACAAATCCTCGTCATCATTATTCATGGTTGGAATAATGCAATCAATCGAAGCTTCTTTATTAATTTTTATTCTCGATAATTGATCCATAAGTTTGTTCTTTGAGTTTTTCCATATTGTGATAAGACCCTCACCGTGGCTCACCAATACTGTATCATTCTTAGTTTGTGATAATTCATCAGTCGTGTAACACATTGATAATAACTCGTCCTCTTGGTCGTCGGATTGAGTAATTATCCCTTTTCTAATATCGATATGAGATAACGTGGTGGAGCCCAATGTCAAATAATGATATGCAGATGTACCAGGCATGGCTAGAATATGATTTATTGAATCGTCGTTCATTTGTTTTAAACTGAATTTTATTTTAGAATTTAAATTTTGACTATCGTAAACCAAAACATTTCCATCTTCAGTACCGGCTAACAAAAAGGGATGCGTTGTCGAATGACACAACTTTGTCAATTTGTCTTTTGAATTGGTGTAGTCTAGTTTCACGTCCACCTTGCTTATGACTTTGCCCGTCTCGGTTTTTGCTTTTTTAATGACATTATCTGAACCACAAGTAAATATGGAATCACCAATGGACCCTTCCAACGGATCAAAAATTGCATGTCTACATGAGCCCTTGTGTCTTTTGGTTTTCCAAGCAGTCTCTAGATTTCTATTGCCTTCAACTTCTGTGTTGTCAGGTATGATGGTCCACCATTTCTTTTTCAGTTGTGAGACTGACTTATTCACAACTGGCAGTTTGCTTTTGGAGAAAGCAATTTTCACTTCCTCTGCAATTTCTTCTCTCTTCTGCTGTTGAGCCTCTTCTAGTTTTTCGCCGTCGTAGCTAATGCATTGTACATGTCCCGTCGCTTGACCTGTTACAAAAATAGGTTTTGTTTGATGAGATGCAATTGTAAACAATGGATCTTCGTAATGAATTTCTAAGATCGGGGATATGGACGATTCTAAGGTACGTGCAGCATTCACAGCGTTTGATTTCTTTTTACCCATAGTAATCTATTGCAGTCCACCGATAATTTTATATCTCTAGTCTTGAGATGATGTACCAATTAATTCGCAACACAAAAATACTTTTCACAATAGGATCTAAAATCGTAGCTTAATCTGAATGCTGCTGTAATGAATTTTTCTTTGATTACTCTTTATCTTTTCAATGAAATTTGGCATTTGCATCTCGTGGAATAGCAGGTTATGAGATGCTTCGGTTCATCTACAGAATACATTGTTTAAGAGCTACCAATTCTTGCAGCCATTGGCAACCAGTGGCATTTATTACAGTTTTCAGTAAATCCTTTGATGTTACTGAATCGGTTCCAAGTTTTGGACTTTTAGTAGATAATCTGGCTCTGTTTTGAAGTAGTATTTAAAGTTTCTCAAAATCGCAAAACCTACCGATTTGAAAGTGCGATGTGGCTGATCTAATCCAAGATACTGTGTTAAACTTTTGAAGTAAATAGCAACCAGTCAATAAATCAAGCTTAAAGCCTAACATTCAAAACTGTGCTTTCATTAAATTCAGCCTTGTTTTGAATTGTATATTTCACTGATTTGACTTCGAAGCTCGTAAATGACGATTCAAGTTACGCAGAATTCGCTTGATTTGTAGTAGCAGTCAATGATGGTATACGTCCAAAGTTATTTTATTTATTTCTTGAAACTTGCTCTCATCGGTGAACTTAAATTACTCAATCGGCGCCCAGTCGTTATAATTCGTTTTAGAGCAGTTCAGTCATAATTTGAGCGCGGTTCAAAAGGCACAGATCAATTGGTCCTATGAGAATTACATGTCCCGTAGTAATCTAGTTAAGCGATAGCCACTAATTATGTACATCTACAAGAGGGGCTCAAAAATTTATAAACGGGGCGAGCGAAAACATTGGAAGATGTAGGGATTAACCAGCCCAGATAAAAATCTTATTTGTATTTCCTCTATGACTTGCATACAAAAGGACGATTATCACTTTTTACGGAGTTGATTGAACTATTGACAACGATTTCAAATTTTTTTTCAACAAATTGAAAAGTAGAGACTTGTTGTTAGCCGTTGAGGTTGACACTGCCCAAAACTCGGAAACCTATTATAATTGTTTCCGATCCAGGAAAATCTTCTATTTCATTTATTGCAGTTTTGGTTTTCAAATATCACGTGCCAGATTTTTTCGATATTAGCCTTAGCACTTCGTGATCTTAATATAGACCATATTCCTTTTGAAAAGGAATGATCTGAAGTAGATTACAAGTTCTGTAATCAATACTGGCTGTCAAGTCTCTTTTAAGGTGATTTAGCAGCTAGGTGAACATAATAACCAATGGAGGCAATTTAGAATTCTTATCTGTCAGATTTTTTCTTCTGGTGTCAAACACACATTTAGCACAAGCTGCATGCTGATTGTCTATGGCTCTAATTTTTAAAACTTTGGCCACATAGGTTGAAATCTAAATTCAAATTACGCGTGAAGAGATAAGGTTCTATTAAGTGTTATGTGAAACCACATTTATATTTTTCAATCACAGCTAATTACTTTTTTTTTCCATTTAACTTTTGTTTGCTCTGGTTATTGTTGTGGAGTGGACAGTATGAATCAAACTGTTGGATCATTCATCTCTGGGTACTCGGCCCTTCAGTTGTCGATAGTAAACCCTTTCACGGTTCTAAGCAATTACAATTTCTCGCCATTGAGTTTGTCAACAGATAGCATTTCGAAAACATCTTTCAATTTTCCACCAATTTTGTATTCGCCCAAGCACAACTCATTGAATCCAGAATTTCTCAATTTGGTCGGTCAATTTGTTTACGGATTTTTTGCTTTGTTTATAACGTATCAATCGGTTAAAATTTTATTGGCATCTAAGAGAAACCCGTCATCTAAAATTGCTACGCCCTTGGTTCAGATTATCAAATATTTCGCAATTTTGGTAAGCATAATCTTATTGGCTGGAATTTACTTAGCAGTTGGAAACAATTTAATTATTACAGAAATCATAGCATCAGTTGCGTCTTTGGCATTAGTTTTCATTGAATTCAGAAGTTCACCTATACCAAGTGCTTCAAATTTATTATTTTGGCTCTCAAAAGTTTTATTTTCAACCGGGGTTTTTGTACAAGACACATTTTCAAATCATCATGTTTACGGGTTCGATGCAAGCACTTATACGTTATCTGGAATTTCAGTTTTACTAAACTTGGTGGTTTTTATTTTAGAAGCTGGATTTTATGTTCCAGGATATGATATTTCAAATGAAAAATTTGTGGCTAAAATTGATATTATTTCGTATCTCACATTCACATTTGTTCAATCCGTCATTGAGCATATATATAAAACAGATGAAGTTAAAATTGAAGATTTGCCCGATGTTGTGGATGATTTGAAATGTGATATCACAAGTGAAATATTCAGAAGAAATTGGAACTACGAATTAACAAAAACACCCAGTTTGTATCAAAGGTGGTTTTCGAAAGATAAAACTAAAACCAGCCCAAGTTTGATTGCTGCAATTTTTCATTCTTATTACCCATACATTTTGGGAAACTTTTTCTTTAGTATTACATACACAGGTTTGAATTTTGCTCAGCCGTTTGTCTTGCAAAAATTCATAAAATATTTTCAAATCTACTATTATAGTTCAGAAAAACCTCCAATAATTATAGGATACTTTTGGGCTTGCATGATGTTTTTACTTTTGGTTTTGGAATTTGTCGTTCAAAACCAGTCATTTTTATTCCAAAACAAATTTGGCTCTGCTATGAGAACTTCATTGACAACTGTATTATTTGAAAAATCGTTAAAATTGTCTCCAGATTCAAGGAAGAAGAAATCTATCGGTGCTATCATAAGCAATGTTTCTGTCGATATCAATACAATTTTTGGTTTTGCAACTTCGTTGGACGATTATGCATTGAGTCCATTAAGTCTTGTCATTTGTTTGATTTCTTTATACAGCTTTTTCAAAAATGCTGCTTGGTTCGGCTTGGGTACCGCTATAATTTTGAGTCCAATTTTTACTTTGGTTACTGCCCCAGTTTATAAAATATTCATACAAATGCTGAAAGATAAGGATACAAGAACAAGTTTGATATCTGAGATTTTGAATTCTGTCAAAAGCATTAAATTGTATTCCTGGGAAAAGCCAATGTTGAAGAAATTACATCATATTAGACATGACAAGGAATTAAACGCAATTAAGAAAATTGGTATCATACAAGCTTTGGCTCAGTTCTTGTTTTCGTGTTTGCCTTTCGCGATAAGTTGTTCAACCTTTTTGGCATTCACAATCATGTACGATGTTCCGTTGACTGCTGATGTGATTTTCCCAGCTTTGGTTTTGTTCGATCTATTGGTAAGACCTATGTTGATGATGCCTCTGTTTTTTGTACAAATTGCAAAATTCAAAGCTAGTATTGGAAGATTATTGGAACTCTTGTTGTTGGATGAATTATCTGAAGATCAAAATGGGTTTATGAAAAAACAGCCCGCATCTGAAAACACAGTTAATTCTGTAGTTGTCAAAAATTGCACATTCACATGGAGTGAGAAGGCTGCAGAGAATATAGAAGAGTACAAAGACGAGGAATCGGCAGTTGAAGCTCCCAAAGATGATTCAAATATAATAGCATTAAAAGACATCAATTTCATAGCAAAGAAAAGCAAGTTGACTTGTGTCGTTGGGAAAGTTGGAAGTGGTAAATCTACATTATTAAAGGCCATCTTAGGAGACATACCTATTAAAGTACCTAAATTTTCAGATTCTTCTTCAAACGAAGCTCCAAGTGTTGAGACTTTTGGAACAATTGCGTATTGTCCTCAAAATCCTTGGATACTAAATACCACCGTAAAGGAGAATATTTTATTTGGCTTCAAATACGATGAAGAATTTTATAATGCCACAGTTTCTGCTTGTGAATTGCTAGCTGATTTTAAAACTTTACCTGATGGTGATAGTACTGCTGTTGGAGAGAAAGGTATTTCCTTAAGTGGTGGTCAAAAGGCTAGAATCTCATTAGCCAGAGCTGTTTATTCAAGAGCGGACATTTATCTATTAGATGATGTGTTGTCTGCTGTAGATGCCCATGTTGGTAAAGCTTTGATTGAACAAGTATTAAGTGACGATGGAATTATTGGAGATAGAACCAAGATATTGGCAACTAATTCTGTTCCTGTTCTACATGATGCAAACGATATCTATTTATTATCAGGTGGAGCAATCGTTGAACATGGCGATTTTCAAACAGTGATGAAGAATAACGGTGATTTAGCTTCATTAATCAAAGAGCACGGACGCAAAGATGAAACCGAATTAGAATCAGCAAATTTCAAAACCAACGAGAAGAATAAAGTCATTACATCGACAACGAAAAAGAATTTAAAACCGGCGGAAATCTTAGCTTTTGAAGAAGAATATGATTTTAAAGAAAAGAAAGAATCGAAAACTTCACAATCAGAGGAAAAAAGTTTCAGAGGGGCTGTAACTTGGAAGACGTTTCAAAAATACATCATTGCTTGTAACTACAAGTTGTTTGTTGTGTTTCTTTTGTGTTTGGTTCTAAAATCGTTGACCTATTTGGCACAGAAAATTTTATTGACCTACTGGTCAAGTATAAATGACCAGGAGCATAGAACCGTCGATCCAGGGTTTTATTTGACTTTATATGTCGTCTCGGGTGTAATAGCTGGAGCGTTTACTTTTATTGGCTATTTTATTTTGTGGTCCTACTGCATTGTTTCGGGCTCCGCTTATTTTCATAACAAAATGGCCGTGTCCGTATTAAGATCACCAATGTCATTTTTTGATACTACCCCGGTGGGTAGAATATTGAATAGATTTACCGAAGATATAAACAAGATTGATTTTATGATACCATTGATTTTATTATCTTATCTCATGGATATCGTTGGTATTTGCATCACATTTAGTATTATCGTAACGACATTACCACAAATGACAATTGTAATTTTACTATTGATGATTATCTATAATCATTATAGAGTTAGATTTTCTCCTAGTCAAAGAGCATTGAAAAGATTGTCATCTGTGAAAAATTCACCTGTGTTATCAAACATCCAAGAGTCTTTGAGTGGTATTGATACAATAAAAGCATTTGGTCAAAATGATAGATACATTTATAGGAACAAGAAATTTATTGATGAAAGGACATTGGTTTCAATGGTAACGGTGGATGTTAATAGGTGGTTATCGATGAGGTTGCAATCAATCTCAGCAGTTATATTATTGTTTGCATCAATATTCTTGGTTTCTTCGTTAACTGGTAAACATCCAGTTTTGCCTGGTTTGTTGGGTCTTATCATGAACTATGCATTAAATATCACTAGTTTGTTAACTAGTTTTATTAAAGAATATGTTATGTTACAAGGTGAAGGTGTATCTTTGGAAAGAATTATTGAATATTGTGATTTACCAAGCGAAGCACCAATGGAGATTGAAGATAAAAAACCAATCGATTCATGGCCAGCTGAAGGTGTTATTAAGTTTAAAAATTATACCACTGCTTATAGAGCCCATTTAGACCCAGTGTTGAAAGAAATAGAATTCACCATACAATCTAAAGAGAAAGTTGGAATTGTTGGTAGAACAGGTGCAGGTAAATCATCATTAACTTTAGCATTGTTCAGAATTATTGAGGCGACTGGTGGTAATATTGAGATTGATGGTATAAACACCAGTGAAATTGGTTTATATGATTTGAGACATCACTTGACAATCATACCTCAAGAAGCACACACATTTAAATCGTCTGTCAGAGAGAATCTTGATCCATTTGGTGATTACACGGATGAAAAATTATGGAAAGTATTAGAATTGGCACATTTAAAAGAGCATATACTTAAAATGGAAACTGATCCTACAGAGGAAGAAAAGGAAAACAGCAAGAACCCAGATGAGTTGAGTAAAAAGACTGGATTGGATGCACAGATTGAAGATGGTGGGTCCAACTTATCATCAGGTCAGAAACAACTATTATGCTTAGCTAGAGCATTATTAAATGAAACAAGTAAAATCTTGGTGTTAGACGAAGCCACGGCAGCTGTTGATTTCCAAACTGATAAAATCATTCAAGAAACTATTAGAAGTGAATTCAAAGACAAAACTATATTAACAATTGCACACCGTATTGACACAATTATGGATAGCGATAAAATATTAGTTTTAGACAAAGGTAAAGTTGCTGAGTTCGACACACCGCAAAACCTCTTGAAGGACAAATCAAGTATATTTTATTCATTATCCAAAGAAGGGGGTTATATAAAGTAAATAACAATTTTAATGTTTGTTTTTTTCACGATGACTCAATGTTTTGCAGCCATTTGTTTTTTATGCGGAATTATGTCCCAAACGAGTAAAACCAAAGATTAAATTTTTAGTTAATCCGCACTAGTTTTTTTTCTTACAAATTTCAATAACCCCGTTCAGGCGTAAGGCACCAACGTAGATTTAAATTTTTGTACTGTCATGATCGATGATCTAGAAATATTAAATTCAGTAGAGTATGGTTTGGATTAATTCCGCAATAATTTGATACAAACCGATTATCGATGGTTTGTTCCGTTGTCCACCTATCAGCAGTTGCTAAAAATAAGCAGCATGTAAGCTTAAGTTACAGTACAGCAAGTGGACCATTGAAAAAGTTCTTTATCTAGATCATTGTAAACAATTAAGAGTCACCGTCTTACTTGATGTAAACAACACTTAATCGACTTTTTGATTTGTGTAAGGCAGATTTTCGCCATGTATGAAAATTACACAAACTGAGTTTCAGAACTTTATATTTAACCCGAATAAATTTTCAACTTCTTATCTTTTTTTCTTTACATCAAACAGAATTCCCAATAGTTGAATAATGAACGATACGTTTTTGCTAAGGTTATCGTCGTTCCAGCTATCGACGTTAACTCCTCATTCGTTGTTAAACACGTTTGATTATTTGTATCCAGGGCGAAACGAGCAAGATGCTCAAGTGAGTATATTATCAAAGAGCAAATTCACGTCTTATATACCTCATCCATTGTATTCTTCACACAGCAATTCTTTTAACCCGGAATTTGTCGAGTTTGTGGGCTTGGTGTTGTATAGTTTGGCCGCAATTTCATTCATTATCCAGGCTTTTCAATTCGTTTTCAATAAATCAAATAAGACCAAAACTTATCTCAAAACACCGTTGACTCAAATATTTAAGCTTTTTTTGGTATTGTTGCAAACTGTCTTTATCGGTTCATTATCATTTTTAAATGAAAATAACTATTTTTTTAAACTTGCCATTGGATTGGTTTTGGCATTAGGTTTACATGCCATTGAATTCAGAAGGTCTCCTGTCCCAGCTGCCACATTATTATTATTCTGGTTATTCAACACATTGTTTTCATTTGCTGTATTCATACAAGACAGCTTCTCAAAGCATAAAATTTATGGGATTAATGGTCCTGCTTACACATTGGAGATACTATCTTTATTAAACAGTTTGTCAATATTTATATTGGAAACAGGATTTTATAAGCCCGGTTTCGATATTTCTAATGAAAAATTCATGGATACAGTTAGTTTGTTTTCATATTTCACATTTTATTACCTTCAACCATTAATTGATCAGATTTATACTACAGGAGATGTTCAATTGAGTGATTTGCCTGATATTTTAGATGACTTGGGCTGTGACGATACTAAAAAGAAAGTCATCAAGTATTGGGACAGAGAAATAGAGTGTTCTAAAAAGGTATCCTGGTATCAGAAAGCATTAAGAGTTTTATCAAGAAGTAAAGAGAAAGTCGAAAACACTCCAAATTTATTTTCGGCTATTTTCAAAGCTTTCTTCGACTATTTCATGCAGAACTTAGTATTCAAGGTTATTGAAACATTTTGTATGTTTGCTCAACCATTTGTGTTGAGAAAGTTTATCCAGTTTTTTTCAAATTATTTCTATGGTACAGAGAAACCTCAAATTATAATTGGTTATTTATGGGCCAGTTTAATGTTCACAATCTCAGTCATCAACTTCATTGGGTTTAACCAAGCATTTTCTGTTCAATTCAAATTAGGTTTGGCCATTCAAACAGCTCTTACTACTTTGATCTACGAAAAAGCGTTAAGATTATCACCGCAATCGAGAAAGAATAAGCCCACGGGTGATATAATCAATCATATTACCATGGACATCGATGTCATTTTTTGGTTTTGTTGGCAATTGGGTGAATTCATAGCTGCTCCAATGAGATTGATCATTTGTTTGTTCTCGTTGTACCAGTTATTCAAACATGCTACATGGGCAGGTGTAATCACGGCAGCGGTAGTTGCACCAGTGGCAACTAAAGTCAGTGCGTCGATAAGTACTAATTATATTCAATTGATGAAAGACAAAGATGACAGAACCAGTTTGATCACTGAGATTTTAAACTCTGTCAAATCAATCAAGTTTTATTCATGGGAGAAACCAATGTTGGCGAAATTGAATCACATAAGAAATGACAGAGAGTTGAACAATATTCAACAGATTGGTGTTGTTAGTGCTTTGTCACAATTTTTATGGTCATGTATACCTTTTTTCATTAGTTGTGCTACTTATTCAGCATACTCGTACTTTTACAGTGTTCCATTGACTCCAGACATTGTATTCCCAGCATTAGCATTATTTGATTTATTGTCTGAGCCAATGTTGATGATTCCACAATTTATCATCGATATTATTGAAGTAAAGACATCTTTAGAAAGAATTGCTGAGTTCTTCTGTTTGGACGAATTAGATGATGATCAACAAGGGTTCATTAAAAGAGAAACATCAACAGATTCTCCAAACTCAGTAATCATAAAGAATTCAACATTTATTTGGAATAGCAAAGAAGATGAGAAGAAACCTGAATACAAAGATGAAGAAAGTGAAGTTCAAGAGGATAACAAGGAGACCAACATAGCATTAAAGGATATCAATTTTGTTGCGAAAAAGAGTAAATTGACTTGTGTTGTTGGTAAAGTCGGTAGTGGTAAATCCACTTTGATCAAAGCTATATTGGGTGACATTCCAATAAAGGTTCCTAAATTTTCAGACGAGTCAACTGTCGTTTATCCTAGTGTTGAAACTTTTGGAACTATCAGTTATTGTCCACAAAATCCTTGGATATTGAATGGTACAGTTAAAGAAAACATTTTATTTGGACATAAGTTGGATCCTGACTTTTACCAGAAAACTGTTACTGCCTGTGAATTAGTGTCTGATTTTGGTAACTTACCAGATGGAGATAAGACTGTTGTTGGAGAGAAAGGTATTTCCTTGAGTGGTGGTCAAAAGGCAAGAATCTCATTAGCCAGAGCTGTTTATGCAAGAGCTGATATTTACTTGTTAGATGATGTGTTGTCCGCCGTTGATGCACATGTTGGTAAAGCTTTGATTAAACAAGTATTGAGTGACAATGGTATCATTGGAGATAGAACTAAGATATTAGCAACAAACTCTGTTCCTGTTCTACATGAAGCAAATGACATTTATTTATTATCAGGTGGAGCAATTGTTGAACATGGCGATTTTGAAACAGTGATGAAAAATAACGGAGATTTGGCCTCGTTGATTAAAGAGTATGGTAGAAAGAAAGATGATGACGAATTATCTGAAGAAAACAAACCCAAGGTTGAAGCAGTAACGCAAGAAGATGATTCAGCAGGTAAATCTTCACATCTTAACGCTTCACAAGCAGAAGATTTAGTAGACGAGATTGTTGACTTTGTTGGTGAACAAAACAGAGGAGTTGCTGAACAAGCAGTTTTGCGTCGTGCATCTGTGGTTTCATATGGACATCAATACGACGACGATGAGGAAGATGATGGTAAAGTTAGAAAGACACGTCATGAAGAAGAATCAAGTAGAAAAGGATCCGTTCCATGGAACGTATTCAAGCAATACATCATCGCATGTGATTACAAATGGTTTTCGTTATATGTGATTGGTTCTTTGTTGACTTTGTTGGTCACAGTTGCAGAAAAGAGATTGTTGAGTTATTGGTCAGAGATCAACAGACAAGAAGGTAAAACAGTAAACCCAAACTTTTTTTTGGGAGTGTATGCTTTTATGGGTGTTGTTTCAGGTTTATTGACTTATTTATCTGCATTGGTCATATGGGGTTATTGTATTGTTAAAGGAGCAGCGTTTTTTCACAACGAAATGGCTCAATCCGTTTTGAGATCACCAATGTCGTTTTTCGATACCACCCCAGTGGGTAGAATATTGAATAGATTCACAGAGGACATTGGTAAAATTGATATGCAATTGCCATGGATGTTGATTGGTTTTGTCACAACGGTCTTGAATGGTTTGGTCACTTTTGGGGTTATATTATCAGCATTACCAGCTATGTTTTTCATTATATTTGTCTTATTATTTGTTTACAATTATTTCAGAGTCAAGTTTGTTCCAACAACAAGAGAATTGAAGAGGTTGGAGTCAATTGCAAAATCACCAGTATTGGCCACTATTCAAGAATCCATTAATGGTGTCGACACAATTAAAGCATTCCATCAAAGAGAAAGATTTGTTTACAAATCAAAGAAATTTATCAATGAAAAGACTTTAATTGGAGTTGTTATACAATGTTCAAATAGGTGGTTATCGATGAGGTTACAAACCATATCTTCGTCAATTATGTTTTTTACTGCATTATTGGCTGTCGTCACTTTAGGAGGCAAGCATCCTATTTTACCAAGTGTTTTAGGTTTTGTCATGACTTATTCATTAACTATAACTTTTATTTTGAACTCCGTTGTTAGATATTGGGCTGAAATGCAATCTAACGGTGTTGGTTTGGAAAGAATTATCGAATACTGTGACTTACCAAGTGAAGCTCCAATGGAGATTGAAGATAAAAAGCCAGCCGATTCATGGCCAGCTGAAGGTGTTGTTAAATTCAAAGATTATAGTACAGCTTATAGAGCTCATTTAGATCCCGTATTGAGAGAAATAGAGTTAACGATACAATCTAAAGAAAAAGTTGGAATTGTTGGTAGAACAGGTGCAGGTAAGTCATCATTAACTTTAGCATTGTTCAGAATAATTGAAGCTACTGGTGGTAATATTGAAATTGATGGTATAAATACCAGTGAAATTGGTTTATATGATTTAAGACATCACTTGACGATTATACCTCAAGAAGCACACACATTCAGAGCATCAGTCAGAGAAAACCTTGATCCATTTGAAGAATACTCGGATGAAAAGCTATGGAAAGTATTGGAGTTGGCACATTTGAAAGAACACGTAAGCAAGATGGAGACTGATCCAACTGAAGAAGAAAAGAAGAATAGTAAAAATCCAGATGAATTGGTTAAAAAAATTGGTTTGGATGCACAAATAGAAGAAGGTGGATCCAATTTATCATCAGGTCAAAAACAATTATTATGCTTAGCTAGAGCTTTATTAAATGAAACGAGTAAAATATTGGTGTTAGACGAAGCTACAGCAGCTGTTGATTTCCAAACTGATAAAATCATTCAAGAAACTATTAGAAGTGAGTTCAAAGATAAAACCATTTTAACAATTGCACATCGTATTGACACGATCATGGATAGTGATAAAATATTGGTTTTGGATAAAGGTAAAGTCGCTGAATTTGATACACCCCAGAATCTTTTGAAAGATAAATCAAGTATATTTTATTCATTATCAAAAGAAGGTGGATACATTGAATAGTTATATACCATTTTGTTTATATAAAATCAATTCCAGTAGATCGCCTCTTTGCTTATTCAATTTTTCTAACCTTGAATCTGTTAAAGGTTGGCTTATCAATTTTTTGTTAGCGGCTTTGCACAAGTTTTTTGCACCCAAAGTGCATACATCACAATTTGGAGCTCTTGGTACACAGACCACTTGTCCAAAGCCTACCATTAGTGGATTGATGTCTGGCCAATACCGTGACGGTATCCAGTCTTGTAACTCCAATCTTGCCTTTTCAGGCTGTTGTTTATTTTGACACCACTTCCACATTACAGATAATCGATGAAGATGAACATCGACTCCAATTCCTGTATTGATGCCCCAGCCATTTTGTAGCACCAAAAATCCCATCTTTGGGCCCACCCCTGGTAACGCTATCAACTCTTCAATGGTTTGTGGTATGTCTCCCTGGTGTTTTTCTTGTAAGATCTTACACGTTTCTCTTATAAATTTGGATTTCCTGTTGTGAAAGCCAATTTTATTTATAAGTTGATCGATTTCAGGTTCGGTTAATTTGAGCATATTTTCCAAGTTTAATTCTCCAAGTTCTTGATTTAGTTTGATCATAGTCGCATAATTGACCTCATCTTTGGTCTGTGAAGACAACATCAATGAAATTAATAATTGAAATCTATACACTTTTGGCTTATCAGCTCTGAGATTCGGCGTTATTGTGGTTGGAATTCTTTCGCAGCCTTGAGTATCCACTGGAGCCATAAATTTGGATCTCATTTTCACCACCTCGTCATAGATTTTGTACCAATTTGAGGGTCCTTTTGAGTAATCTTCAGGATCTATTTTTTGAAACACGTTAGGTGGCTGCTCAATTTCTACCTTCACATAGTCTAGCTGCTTCTTCACGGAAACAAAGTTGTTAGAGGTGTCTGTTTCATACTTGATTTTTTTAGTGACTATGCTTTGTGTTGATCTGGATCTTTTGATGGAAGTCATTACATTATTGTGTCCCTTTGTGCAGGTCCTGGAATTATTTTTCATGTGGAGAGAAAATTGAATGGTGAGTCAAATTCACTAACCGAGCGATACAGGCACAGATCTGCAGCACAAGATTATTTTGTCTATTTTCATACTTCAAAATTTAGTATTGATGTCGGTGAAACTAGAGGATAATAATGTGTTGTTGGAACAATCACTTTTAAATGACAAAGCGTGTGAACCATCTATCAAACCATCGAATCAAAAATCTCACATTGGTAATAGAAAAACTATAAAAGCCCCTGGGTCAAGAATTGAAAGAATTGCACAAGCTTGTGACAGGTGTAGGGCAAAAAAGACAAAATGTGATGGTAAGAACCCATGTTCAACTTGTCAAGCTGTTGGTTTGGAATGTATTGTTTCGGATAAATTAAGTAGAAAAGCATTTCCAAAAGGATATACAGAGACTTTAGAGGAAAGAGTTAGACATTTGGAAGCTGAAAATAAGAAACTTGTAAGTATACTAGAAATGAGAGATGAACAAATTGAAATATTTAATAAAAATGCAGTTACACACGAAGACATGAATAATGAGAGTGAGACTGAGCCACAGCGAATCACCACAAACAACTTAAACGAGTTAAACAGCATACATCTGCATTTACACGATCATCAGAACGGATGTCCTTGTGGGTGTTCCAATCCTCATGATTTACATGAAAAGCCTGTTTCAATTGCTGGTTCAATTTATGATTCTGGGGCTCCAATATCAATAGCAGGTTCTATAAATTTGAGTGATGAGGATTTCGAAGATGACAACGATAGTTTGGTTTCAATAGACGATTTCAATAGTAAGAAGAATTTTCTTTCCTCGAATTCCACAAATCGAGATCTGCAGCCGGCTCCACATGCTTGGGCAGCAGCCACTGCTATAGCTCAAATGCAAAAGAGTAAATTGTTTCAACAGCAGCAACAAAAGTTGGAGAAGGAAACAAATAAGCAAAGAATGTTGACATCATTGGTGGCCATATCCATACCGAGATCAACAGAGGAAACTTTATGTGTGCCGACATTGTTGGCAAGAATATGTCAGACATATGGATATGATTCAAAGCCTTCAATTTTAACTGCCAATTCTTTGGGATCTCTAAAAGAGATAAACAATGCTGCTTGTGACAACACTGAGAAAAAGAATCTCTTGTATAAATTAATTATGAATGGTGATGCTACACACAAGTTAAGTTTAAATGATGCCTTCGTTTTTGTGAAGGAATTGATTGATCTACCTAATTCAAGGATAGATATGGACCAATTGATTACTGTATATTTTCAAGAATGGGGCAACACAATGCCGATAATAGACAAAAATTCATTTTTGAAACAATACATGAATTTAATTACTTTATTGGAAAACAACGTTTATCAAGAATCACAACTGATTGAAATATTTGGTGCATTATTGATATTGGTGCTTAGTTTAGGCTTTTTGAAAGGCAAGAGCAGCTATTTGAATACGAGTGTGACAGAATTTGACCTGTACGTTAAAATGATGAAGTATTATGATTACCTTATTCATGAGTTTATTAAACCGAACTGTATTTTAACTCAACATTGTTCGATCCAATCATTGCAAATATTATCTTTGGCGCTACAATACTGCTTAGTCATTGGCGACAATCAAACGTGCTACAATTTGAGAGGCAGGGTCATAAGTATGGCTCAACAACTAAGATTGCATAGATGTCCAGCGGCCGTTTTAGGAATTAGCGGTAACGACGATAACATTGAAGTTCAAAACTTTATGCAGGGGGAGAGACGTATATTATTTTGGTGTGTTTATTGTCTTGATGTGTTTTCATCTTTGAACTTAGGTATACCGAGATTATTAAAAGACTATGAAATTGAATGTGCTATGCCGTTTTCAGGTAAAAATGACGATGATGATGACGACAATGTCAACATATTGATTGTAAACAATACCAAATTATCAATTGTGGGTAAAGTGACTAAAATGGCTTTGAATGTGATGTTGTATTCCAAAGTATTGGCAAGCATATTAGATTCTATATATTCCAGATTTGAGGGGAATGAAGACATTCAGAAAAAGGCATTGCATAAAGACAGGATGCTAGATTGTTGGAGAAGAGAATTGCCATCCGATTTGAAATTTGAGATTGATGTGAATGGCTTATCTTTAAAAGATTCTAATAATAATTTTATTGAAGGTAACGTATGGGATACATATAACAAACAACAACTTGTGCTAATATTTTTGTATTACCATAGCAAAATATTGATTTACCTTCCAATAATTTCAAAATATGGCAACAACCATAATGTAGGGTTGTCGCAGAAAGAACAATTGGCAAAAGGAGAAGATGACTTGTCTATTATCGTATCAAGTATGAGTCTAATTCAGCAATCCGCAATACAGATTTTGGAAGTAATGAAATGTTTGGCCAATACATCATCCAACATTTTACCAATACCAATGAATATGGCGAGGAAAACTGTTTTATTAGCTTTATTGGTAGCAAAAGGTACTCTTGATTATATAAAAGGAGGTCCATTATTCATAAATCTGAAGCAATTATTGTTAGATACTGTTAAGAGTTTGTCTAATGACTCGGCATTTGATATCCCTGGGTCTATAAAGAAAAATTCAATCAAATTATTCGAATTGGCCATTATTAGCATCCTCGGTATTAATTCAAATAAACCAACCACAAACAATATGAGGAAAAAGGTGTTGTCTTCACAGCCAATTATGAAAACTGCTGTTGAAAGAGATCCGAGGATGAAGCAAGTTACCAAGATGCAGTCTTCACTTGATAGCTTCGATACTAGTAGCGACGAAATGTTTACACAAGCATCCACTGATTCTATCGATTTTTCCAATTTGAAGGTGCAGCCAGACAACAACTCTTTGTATGGTCAAAATGGTACAGACAATTTGGAGAGCTTATTTGATTTTGATCCATTTAAGGTCAATTTCAATCGTCAGAATTTAGAAAACGAATTCGTGACTGATGGGTCACTAGGTCTTGTGCCGTTTTTAGAGATGGCACCAAATGTAGACAACAATGACCACGGTTTCATGTACGATGAAAATCTTTCCAGCGGTCAATATTACAATTACCAATTATAGATTACAATGTAAAAGTTACGAATATATATTTTCAGCATGATCAGAGAAAACTCGTATTTGAAATTCTTTTTTCGGTCCCGAATTACCGTGGAAATTGTAAAAGTCCGACTAGAATTTCTGGATATACCCCAGATTTAATAACACCAATAAACGATTAGGAATTATAAATAGGGCAGGCTATCTCAGTCACAATATACAATAAGCAACAAGAGATGTCTACATTTTCTAAATCCAATTTTAAAACTTTGAACTACAATTCGTTTCGTCCCCATTATCCACCTTCATTCTACAAGACACTATTCAATTATGTGACCAAACACGTAGGTAATAAGACTTCAATTCCTAAAGCTATTGATTTGGGTTGTGGAACCGGTGTTGCTACGTATCCGCTTTTGAATTTCGTCACAAATGTGATTGGATTGGATTTATCATCCTCTATGATAAATACCGCCAATTCATTAAAAGTTGAAAAGTTGAAAGCATTAGACATACCTGATTTAGACAGAATTCAATTCAAGACTGGGTCAGTTGAAAGTTTCATCAACGAGGAAGATCACGATATTCAAGAGTCTAGTGTTGACTTGATCATCGCTGCGCAATGTATTCATTGGTTTCAAGATTACGACACGTTTTTCACAAATTCGTCAAAGTTATTAAAATCAGGCGGTACTTTGGCCTACTTTTATTACATCGACCCAGTGATTGTAAACTACTCAGGCCCGGGTAAATTCGACAAGAAAAAAGTTATTGAAAAGGCTTATGAGGTTTACAACAAGTATGTATATGGTTCCGAGTACGTTGGCCCATTTTGGGAACAACCTGGGCGAGAAATACTCAAAAACTTTTGTGTTGAGACCAATAAACATATACCCCACGATTTGTACAAAGATGTAGTAGTCGAGACTTTCAAACCCACTGTGGATGTACCGTACCCTGATGAATCTAAAGATTTGGATATGAAGAAAATGAGCTTGAATATCAAAGACTATTTAAATTACATTGGGACTTACAGCGGGTATCACAATTACAAGGAATCAACCAAAAAAGAAGATTTGCTAGAAACAGAGTTTTTAAATGAGCTTCTTGAGGTCACTGGATGGGACTACGAAAACACTAAGATTGATTTAGTTTGGAACACTGGCTACACATTCATGACCAATAAGTAAGTGATTGTGTTTTTACCATGTTGGAAAAAACAGTCTCAACAAACAAATACTTAAATACATACAATTGTACAATACGTTTTCTCATTACTTTAGATGCTACTCACAATACCTAAAATTATACTACGAACATTCATATCTTCTTTTGTTATATGGGTCATCTTGACAACGGCAATTCCACAAGTAAGTATAAAGTACAACAACACACAAGTCAAGTCTAATAAATTCAACTCATCCGTTTTCCCGTCCTCATCAATAACGTTCCCCAAATCCATTCCAATACAAAACTCAAATGTGTTTTTTATAATTGGACATCCAGACGATGAGGTTATGTTCTTCGCACCTTCGTTGATTGAATTATCCAAGTCCAAGTACAATAATGACATAAAACTAATCTGTTTCAGTAAAGGGGATTATTTAGATGAAACATGGGGTAACATCAGGTCGAAAGAGCTATACGAGAGTGGAGCGATTTTGGGTATAGACAAATCAGACATTTTCATTGGCAATTATAAAGACGGCATGGGTGAGAATTGGTCCAGCCATGACATAGCAAAAACATTGAACGAAAACATCAAAAAAGTGGAAAATACAGTTTTAATTACGTTTGACGACCAAGGAGTTTCGCATCATCCTAATCACATTTCACTATATCATGGCACGAAGAGCTACGCAAAGTCTAATACAAAAGCTAGGTTTTATGTATTAAAAAGTTTGAATTTTTGGGAGAAATACAGCTTCACTTTGTTTTCAAACGTTGAAATCTTTTTCGATTTCATTTCAAACTTGATTCAAAAGTTTATCAGCATCAATATCAACATCAGCTTCTTCAATAAAGCCAACACCAAAGATGTTATCAAAATTTATTCCGATTTGAATATGTTGAGCTTGAGCTACGCTGCGATGGCTTATGGACATTTCAGTCAGATGGTATGGTTCAGGTATGGCTGGTTGTTGTTGAGTAGATATCTTACATTCAATCATTTAATACAAGAGACTATATAAATTTTCATGCATTTTTGAACCCAAATTGCTTTTGGCACCAATTGGACCCGTGTTCAAAATACTCTTTCTTGGACACTGTTATGTCTTTGAGTACGTCATCATTCGACAAATTGATTCCACCGTACCAACTCATTTCATCTCTTGGTATGGATTGAAATTCATCAAAGATCCTCACTTTCCAATTCAGAGGTAATTCCTTGGTCAATTCGCTATTCAATCGTTTTTGAAAATTTGGTATATTTGTCGTTCCACCAACTAGACAAATATTGGCCAGTAGTAAAGGCCTTGTTATCTCAGGACATGCATATATACTTTCTTTAATTAGATCGACCAAGTTTTTGAAGGGAGCAGATTGGACCAATCGATTGGATGAGGTTGTCAAATTGTTGTCGAATAGAATTTCCGGATGATAAAATGTTTCTGGTACTATAAAGCGTTCGTCATATAGTTTCAAAACTTGGGCATCGGAAGGGACATTTTCTTTGGTTTTCACAAATCCTGTAGTCGTTATTTTAAAGTCGGGTAATATAAACTCACAACCGTTTTTGAACTTTTCTTTTAAACTCTGATTGAAGTCGGTTGCCATGAAACTTGTTGATTCTTTGATGGTGTTGATAAGTATTGGATCATCTGCTATATCATAATGTCTAAAACTTATAAATTCTTTTAATAAATTGTTTAGAATTTTACCGCCAATAGGCAATTTCTTTACACCTGGCCAATATATACTTTGATATATCATTGGAACTATCCATGTGAAGTTATGCCCTGAATCTATGACCAAATTAAAATCGTAATTAAGCACCGATGGGTCTACGCAGAAAGGTATCAACGATGCAGGTACGCATCTGTAATATTCATTGAATCCGTACTCTTCGAATACTATCTGGTCGGTATTTATAGATAGCTGGGGTAATTGGAATGGAGTTTCAGTTAGAATCAAATGCGTAGTTGAAGGGTCAATTTCCTTGTTATTTATCGAATCAAAAGTGTAATCCCATATAGGTTTTTCTGTTTCCCAAGAAACCAAATGGCCTTGTTCAAATGGAGATTTAAGTTGAATTTGAGAATAATTATTGGTGTGTTTTCTAAACTGATCCCCTATATGTAATATTCCATCTTTTGTTTTAGATACGATGTTTGGGATCTTTACCGGTGCAGAATCATCACCTGTGTTGAAACCTGCCTTTATATTGTACGAGCCATTGTCAATCACCAAATGTTGTTTACTCATTGAAAATAATTTTTCAAGCTTTATTTTCAGATTGTTAAAGTTGAGCCAAGAAATGCAAGCTGCTAAATGAGATCCAAATAAACCTCAACATAAACCAATAGAGAGTTCACAGTATCAGGATACGGCACAAAATGTCTATACGTGGTGAAATAAGATTGTGTGTTTTGAAAACTGTGGTGTCAAAACGGCAACAAGCGTGGAAATAATGGGTGATTTGACACCGATCGACATTTGGTCGCGGTATAAAAGAAAAACTGGCCCCAGAATAAAATAAATAAAAAAATTAAATATAGGGTTCGCATCACAGATCTTAAACCCACAATTCATTCACATTTCACACCTTCAAATTACAACCTTGTTCTTTTACAATCAAGTGACAAGTAAACTTAACCTTAGAATAACCACCTACCAGATTTTGAGTCATTTAAAAGCCTATCTCACCGGTTACAGTCAATTCGGAGATCCCCATCATGGCATTATTCAAAGTATTCAATAATCAAAACAGTTTGAAAAAGTTATCGCCAACTTCATCAGCACAATCTGTATCAAACCTAACGCCTGTTAATAGTGCTGCATCGGGTAAATTGTCTAAAACAAGTTCTACTTCACCCAGAAATGTGAATAGTTCATTATATTCCCTTGCAATCACATTAGAATCTCCACCTATAATCTTATACGGTAATCCCAAAGATAGTTCAGGCTCCATAATATCAGGTATATTGACTTTGACTGCTTTGAAGTCGTGTGATTTGAGTAACGTCACTTTATCGTTGGTACAAACTTTAAGATATACAAAACCATTTATTGTACCAAATGCATCATCTATTTCAAACTGTAAAGAGTGTACAACTCAACGCTGCGAGTTAGCTAGATGGGACGTTCTAACATCTCAAATCCATTTCCAACCTGGTGTACATGAATATCCTTTTAGTCATTTGATATCAGGAGAATTACCCGCAACATCAAAACTAGGCTCATCGAATTCCCAGACGTTCATAAAATACGAGTTAATTGCAGTTGCAAACGGACAAGAAGACAAACAGTTGGTTTTACCTTTAAATGTGTCAAGGTCCATATTACGAGGTCCAGATAGAAATTCGTTGAGGGTTTTCCCACCTACGGAAGTGACTGCAAGTGCAGTTCTACCCAATGTCATCTACCCAAAATCTGTTTTTCCCATAGAATTGAAATTGGACAATATGGTGAGCGCCTCTCAACAAAGACGATGGAGAATGAGAAAGTTGTCGTGGAGAATCGAAGAGAATATAAAAGTTCGAGCAAACAGTTGCTGCAAACATGCTTCCAAGTTGAAATCAGTGGAAAAGAGTTACGAAAAGCTTTCTACAAAAAAGGAGGGCAACAAAACATCAAACCTACATCATAGTACAATACAAACCAATGTGAGTTTGTTACATAACCCATCAGCACAAATCAACCCTGTAATAGATACTGACACAAGGACATCGCCGGGCAACAATGACACCATTATGAATGATGAGCAACACGATATTGAGGAAACAATACGCAGCGCTCCCGTCAATGCAGAACAAAATTTCATTGAAGACTTTTTGTCGCCCGGACAAACCCGAGACCTTGTAGAAGTGTCGTCACAACAATCGCATCCTCAACTACCAATCATTGATGAGAAGCATTTGTATTTGGAAGAGACTAGAACTATAAGTTATGGTGACATAAAAAACGGTTGGAAGTCGGATTTCTCCGGTAAGGGGAAAATAGAGTTGGTTGCAAATATTTCTTTGGCCGGTTTTAACACCGGATTAGAGAATCATGTGACAAAAGTAAACACTGAAGAACCCATACATGGTAGTGGAAGTAAGAACGGAGCCAATGTTTCTTGCGATATAGATGATCCTACTTTGGGTGTATTTATAGACCACACTTTAATTGTTGAGATTGTGATTGCTGAAGAAATAGTCCACAATGTCGAGAAAAAGAATAGCACTAGTGGTGTCGCAGAGAATGGAAAAACACCCACGTCCATGGGTGTTCCAACTGGTGCTGCTAGAGTGTTGAGAATGCAATTCAAATTGCCAATTACTGAAAGATCCGGGTTGGGAATTGCATGGGATGACGAAGTGCCTCCAACTTACGAAGATGTGAAAACATTGAGTCCACCAAATTACAAAGATGACTCTTCGAGCACCCCAACACCTTTGCTAAGTGGTAGATTGACACCGTTCTTGTTATATGGTAGAGGAAGCACACCAATTGTTGGAAATTTTGGCCCAACAAACATTGATAACTTGATGGAAGAAAACTCGATTCAAGAACTCAGTTTATAACTCATATATAGTCATTTTAAACATTTTTTCTTAGTTTCACCCTTGTCTTGAACATATTCCTTCGTCATTGTTTATAATTCTATCGAAATCTCTTTTTCAATTCTCAATTTAATCATATTTCTCAATCAAGACTAAAGAGGTGCAAAAAATGTGACAAACCCACTGTGTGATCATATTGGAGTCTTTTGCGGTCACGCTTCGTTTTGATCATGTTGCTTTGCTGGGATCAATGAGCTGTATAAATGTGATAACTCCACCAAATCTAGTATCGAGTCCGGACGTAAGTCGTACACGAGTTGCTGAAACGAATTTGATTTTATCACAGCTATGGATAATCTATTGTCGATCAAGAATTGTAACAAATGTTTATGAAAGCTTGTTGTAGAATATTTTTCCCCAGAACAAGGTTTCAAAAACTTTGAGTCTATATCAGTCATTGAATTAAATTGATCATTTTGAGACTCCTTTGACTTAGATGTCTCTTTGGTTTCTTTGGTCATGATCTTTCGATTGTAATTCACACTGTGGCAGTCAATCTTGTGGGTTTTCAAGTGCTCGCTTAACTTCTTGGGTGACCCTTTGTCTGAGCTCAATCTGGTGATAATTCTACCACAATACTCGCATGCGGCAACGTTCGAGTTCAAAGTATCTTGTTTAAACCAAGTCCAAACCCATGACCGCTTCTTTGCACCAAATTTCTTTCCAGGTTTGTTCACCCGCTGTTTTTTTGTACTTGAGTGGGAATCTTGTACACTTTTGGAGCTAGTTTGTAGAGTAGTCACTAGATTATTAGGTAGTAGGTTTGCCTCTAGAGTGGAATTGTGACTTGTTGTATTTAATGTCGTACTTTGTACACTGGAATCTGTGGAGTTCATTTCAGTGTCTCACATTTATTTTTATTTTGTGGTACAAGCGAGATTATCAAAAGTAGATTTTTATCCGTTATCAGTCGGAAGCAGTGATGGAAACAAACTACGTTTAAACCGGAAATTGACATATCTTTGAATTTGATTCGAAACTTTTTAGCATGCAATTTATAGATTGACAATTGTACGATTCAAAAGAATTCATTCGAAACCTAGAAAATCAATTCGAGTATTTGCGACAAACGTAGCAGAAAAATACTGCATTCGAGCTAAAGGGTGTGATAATGAATTTCCTCTATAATTAGCTAGATTGAGACCATTGATATTTGATGGTGGTCAAAGTAAGATCTATAACACAGATGGAATTAATTCAAGATTACAACGCGCAAATAGAAAATTCGCTTTGATCCCAACAACTTGGCCATAGGCACAACATAAAAAAAATCCCAGAAAGACGATTAACAACTAACAAAGGTGTAGAGCCAACCTAGGTTTTCTATATAAATACAATTATATAACTTTCTAATTCATACCACAAACAAAAAAACAAATGCATACCATAAAAAAACAAAAAATACACTGTATTTTGCTAAATTCTTGCAAAATTCAGATTTGATAAATTTTACAAGATCATAATCCTCTATCATTCTATTTTTAATTTGAATTGCCGTTTCCATAATTACACTACTTACCAGAAGAGTATCTCTACTTGTAAACAATAAGAAAACCATGCCATATAATTGAATTCTAAAAAAAATTGTCAGCGCAACTATTCTCTACTTGAAATTAAATGTGATTTATAATTTTGACCCACAACGGAATTTTCGAGGCTGTGGTAATATTATGATCTATGGTAAGAGTTCCAATAATTAAAAGGGTCAAACAGAATACAATACCTACAACTACAACACATACACAAACCATTTTTAATTAGGAGAATATTATACTTAAAGCCAGCCCAACTAGATTTAGACTTTATAATTTAGCCTAAATTATCAATTAATGGGTCACCGGTGTTTGCTCAGTACGTGCAAGAGTTTCAGTTTAGAAGTTACATCACATATTTTAAATAGCATTGCATCAGATACTTGCGTCGAAAGTACGTGGAACAGTGTATTTTAATCCGGGCTTGTTAGAGCATGCTGCAAAATTTTTTTTTGTTGTTCCATAGTGGGTTTTTGCAGCCAGCAAAAAAATATTTTTGTGTCAAAAGTATACAGAATATACTTTTTCTTCCATTTCCAGAAGAAAAAAGTATGGAAGAAGTATATTGACCAGCTTTTAAGTCGTAAAACGGCTACCAAAATTCAGTTAAACTTTCCAATAAACACTCTTCATTATTTATAAAAGAAGTTAAAAGTTACATGAATACAAAGTAAGTTTTTTTTCAGCTCACTCGATACCAATACTTCTGTCTCCAACTGTTTAGTCATTCTTTAATACTTCCAACTATTTAGTCAATCTTTTAATACTTAACTTTAGTCAATCATTTAACATTTAATTATAGTCATTCTTTCGAAATATGAAACTTTCCAATTTATTTATCCAATTACTTTCAATACCCTTGATCACCTTAACAATTGCCAGTCCAACCAACAATCAAAAAAGAGATGACAATGACGATGATGTTGTTGTTGTTAAAGTGAAAACCACAGTCGAAGATACCCAAACCAACTACCATACTGTGAATGCACCAACATCAACTTATACCAATTTGATAATAAACACGAGTACAAAGACCGTAACTTCATATACTGCAACAGTTACTTCCACAGTTTTTGGTGTTCCTCATACTTATACCACAGTAGCAACCACTCCAGTTTCTGCTGCCGATGTTTTACCAATAAGTGAAAATGAAGTTAAAACTCAATCTGAACAGCAATACACAGAAGAAACTTCAGACCCGGTTGAATCCACTACATCTGTAGAGACTCAAAGCACCGAGGCGCAAACTTCTTCAGCTGTTTCCACCAGCAGTCAATCCCCAGTTGCTAAACCGGTCACAACTGCAAATTCACCTGTTGCTACCTCATCAACATCTTTGAGTGCTGTTGCTTCAACTACCACTTCAATTCTGAGCTCTTTGTCTACATCAGTTGGAACAACTGAGTCTAATGATAATTCATCTGATGATGGTCCTACTATCACACAAGGAGAATCGGTTCCAAGCTCAACTGATTCTTGGATTATCGAAAATGTATCTACAATTACTTCGGGTAGTGTTTGTTACGTTGATTATGATTACTATTATGCAACAGAAACAGAGGCTGACGAAACTACCACAATAACGTCGACAATCTATACGACAATCACCAGTGCTTGATATTGTCTAAAGAATTCTTCTATATGATGTAAACGTTTTTATTTTTATTTTAATGTACAATATACCTTTAAAAAGCATTACCATAACTCAACTTTCGACTTCTGTTGAATATAAACCAGTGATTATATTTTTCAACGTTAGGGCTATGACCTAATGAAATATATGCAGGCAGTAATAAAATTTTTTCTACTAACAAATTTTCTCTAGTGGTAACAAAATTGACTGAGGGAGCGATATACGCACTAACGATAGTACCAAAGGACAAAAATTGAAAAATCATTTTTCTAGTACTATACCTTTTGAAAATACATAGACACAATGGGTATGTTATACGACCATATACATCTCAAGATGTACATTACAAAGACTTATACACCAACACTACTTGATTAACAAATTACAGAATGAGGGGCATATCAAGGGAGAGACCACAAGCAAGGGGTTGAACATGAACAAGAATTTGAGATAAAAATTAATGTTGTCAAGTGATTGTCTAAGTGATTACTAAGATTAATACTAACAGTTTTATTATAGTTAACGTTCCAAAAACAAGAAAAACCTACTGTAAAGGTAAAGAATGTAGAAAACATACTCAACACAAAGTTACCCAATACAAAGCTGGTAAAGCTTCATTATTTGCTCAAGGTAAAAGAAGATATGACAGAAAACAATCCGGTTTTGGTGGTCAAACCAAACCAGTTTTCCACAAAAAAGCTAAAACTACCAAAAAAGTTGTTTTAAGATTGGAATGTGTCGTCTGTAAAACCAAAGCTCAATTAGCTTTGAAAAGATGTAAACATTTCGAATTGGGTGGTGATAAAAAACAAAAAGGTCAAGCTTTACAATTTTAATAGTGTTTTATTATTGCTAATTAATATACAAATCTTTGAGTAACATAACTAAGAGAAAATTGTAGTCTGTGCAAATGAGTTATTTATGTTGTTTACTAAGACATTCATGTTATAACAGTTATACATGTTTTTATTTCCACAGACGAGCGTTGAATAGTATCCACTTTACTCACTTATTGCTATGTAATTCCCAATCCACACATTTATGAACTCCATGGGTGTGTCGAAAGGTAGTTAGAATCCTGACCGGGGCATCTTTGATTGTTCATTTACTATTTACCAAGTGTTTGTTTCATCTATACCCAAATCACACTCATACGAGCATATTATACTTTCTTTGAGCTATTCACAAACTCATATATACTAAGAAGTTATAGAGCAACATGTAGAGCAGATCTGTATACCTGGTGTAATTTTTTTAGACGTGATTAGACGAGATCAAAAATCAAAAATCAAAACAATAATTTAATATTACTTTGAGTATTTAATGAACTTTGACCAACTAACAGATGAACAAAAGCATCATCTATACCTACAACATTTACAACAGCAGCAACAACAGACTCAAATTCAGCAACATGGTCAGGATCATGATTTAAGTTATATGGACGAAGACACAGTTTATCCAGTAGATCAAGAGCCTCCGTCACCAATAAGACAACAACCGACAATGTTCAGTCAACCACTTATGACGTCTCCTAAATTTAACAACTATGAAGATAATTCTAATAATCAATTCACATCCATGGATTCTATGAATTTTCAACCACCTACAAATACATTCACTCAACTTAATAATAATTCAAATAGTAATTTATCAGGTACAAACAATTCTATAACCACTAGTGAATTCAAATTTAATGAGTACAATCATAACACTCCGCCACAGCAGCAAGTGACTAGTTTTCAAACTCCTCCACCTACGTCGTCTAATGTTGATCTTAACGGTAAACAATTTTATAGAAATCCTCAAGCACTTACAAAGTCAACTAGGGATAAAGCATCTGCAGCAAAGATCAAAATGGAAGCGTATTATACAGACTCTGTCCATTTGGCAGTTGAAAGAAATCAAAGAAGATTAGATTTAGAATATAAATTGCAAAATGAACAAAAAAATTCATCAGATGAAAGGAAAAATCGTCAATTACAAAATCTAGGTAAAAAGGAGTCACAGTTTCTTAGACTAAGAAGAACTAAATTGGTTCTTGAAGATTTCGTAACTGTCAAAGTTATAGGTAAAGGAGCATTTGGTGAAGTTCGATTGGTTCAAAAACGAGATAATGGAAATATATATGCCATGAAAACTTTACTTAAATCTGAGATGTTTAAGAAAGAACAATTAGCTCACGT
This sequence comes from Insectozyma chauliodis, assembly GCA_030557115.1. Classification (NCBI taxonomy): domain Eukaryota; kingdom Fungi; phylum Ascomycota; class Pichiomycetes; order Serinales; family Debaryomycetaceae; genus Insectozyma; species Insectozyma chauliodis. The sequence goes on along the minus strand of JAKTVI010000026.1, from coordinate 20,095 downwards.
TAAAGCAGAAAGAGACGTTTTAGTTGGAAGTGATTCTCCATGGGTGGTTTCATTATATTATTCGTTTCAAGACTCACAGTATTTATATTTAATCATGGAATTTTTACCAGGTGGAGATTTAATGACAATGTTGATTAGATGGCAAATTTTTACTGAAGACATAACGAGATTTTATATAGCCGAAATAGTATTGGCAATCGAAGCTATTCATAAATTGGGATTCATCCATAGAGATATTAAACCAGATAATATTTTGATAGATGAAAGAGGTCATATTAAATTGAGTGATTTTGGTTTGAGTACTGGATTTCATAAAACTCACGATTCAAATTATTATAAAAAATTGTTGGAAAAAGAGAGTCCCTCATCGTATTTACAACCCAATCAATTAACTCCGAATGGACCAGGAGGTAGAAACTCAATGATTAATGCTGTTGATTCAATTCATTTGACAATGTCGAATAGACAACAAATGCAAACGTGGAGAAAACTGAGACGGTTAATGGCTTATTCTACAGTTGGAACCCCAGATTATATAGCACCAGAAATTTTCATTCATCAAGGGTATGGACAAGAATGCGATTGGTGGTCATTGGGAGCAATTATGTTTGAATGTTTAGTTGGTTGGCCTCCATTTTGTGCAAACACTCCTCATGAAACATACAGAAAAATTATAAACTGGCCACAAACCTTACAAATCCCCGAAGACGTTCATTTGTCGCCAGAAGCAGAAGATGTTATTAAAAAATTGATGTGTTCTGCAGAAAATAGATTGGGTAGGTATGGAGGAGCCGATGAAATCAAACAACATCCATTTTTCAGAGGAGTTGATTGGAATACAATTAGAAAAGTGGATGCACCGTTTATACCAAAATTGGATTCAATAACGGATACGAGATTTTTCCCTACTGATGAATTGGAAAACGTACCAGAAAACCCTGCGTTTATCAAAGCAATGGAGTTGAGAGACCAAGAAATGAAGAACAATGTTAATGGTACGACCAATGAGCTACCATTTATTGGTTACACATACTCGAGATTTGATTATTTGACTAGAAAAGGAGCATTGTGAGTGAAAAGTTAGTAGTTTAGAAATTCAGTTTGTATTGAAGATTTTAATAGAATACACAATTGTTTTTCCGAGAGTAACATAATATTTTTATTGCATGGTAGTGCATTGCATTAGGAAATAGTAACATAGCAACATAATCCCGGAACGTACAACTTAGGCCATGCTTGTGTATGTCAAAAACTGTGTCGCAAAAGTTTTTGACATGGAATCCCATTTTAGTCAAACGGTTTTTAACAATTTCTAACCCGATCTAGAATGCGGAAATAAAAAAATAAAAAAAATAAATTTTATTAAAAATTACAGCAGGAAAATATTCGTAATATCGGGTCAATCGTTCCTGCCAGCAAACAATCTGAACACTGTCTCGAGGCGATGGAGCAGAACTAGAAACACGAGAAGAAAACGGAATGGAATTGGCTCCAAATGGATACATAAATGTTTCACATTGTTTAGCGGACACATTGAATCCATGCAAACAATTATTAGCCGGTGCATCAGAAAGTATCAATTACAGTTCCACATTCGGCTGGAAGTGTCGGTAATTAATGATTGAATTAGTAATTTAAAAATATTTCAGTATTTAGCCCCACGTACTTCAATCCAGTCGCATACAGATGAAAATGATCATACGAAAGTGAAAAATAATTGGCTTACATTGGCAACCCAGGGTAAACATGCTCGACTTGGCAACAGAATTTACAAATGCTGTAAACATCATTCGTTATTCAGTCGAGTGTATGGCGTGAGTTTTTGTCGAGTCAATTGAGGTTAGACTGAAGCATCACCAGATACAACGGTCTAATTGTATATCTAGCACTAGATTTTATTTTACCCTTGCTTGTTGACGTATTGTAATCATTTGGATGGGCCTGATGTTTTTTGGTTTTGTGTTGGTTGTTTGAATTTTCTATTGTGTCATCATTCAAAATTTAATTTGAGTCTAATTGTAATTTATATAATCTTCAATCTCTCGGCTGATTTCCTCTTTCTCTTCCTCACTTCTTCTTCTTCCACCTGCTGTTCCTGTTGTTCCTTGTTCAACTGTCAATTGTTCATTTATAAAGCACCCACACTGGTCTTATTCATACACTTTTTTTTTTTCTCCTTCCATTACCCCCCTAGACCAATTATAATATTATAATTGCCATATAATCCGTTTCCATCACTTTTTTACAACCAACATGAGACTCAGCTACTTACTACTATTATCATCCATTGCTATTTCCTCCGCAATGGATATGAATAACATGGACATGCACAACCACGACTCTCTGGAGGATGGTGCCACTAAAGTCTACTCATTGTCTCCAACGGAAACTCCAATTCCGCATGTAATGAAACATCAACACGGTGTACCTATTTTAGAGACGCATTTGGAGCCCATTGAACAAGCATTTTGGAATAATTACAATACAACTACATACTTTAATGTCGAAAGTGAATCAAAACCTGCATTATATTTGCATATACTCTTCGGATTATTTACGATTGTTATTGTGTACCCTTTCAGCTTGATATTTAATAATTTGAAAATGAACAAAAGCTATTTTGTATCCCTTTTGATTCATACGGGATGTATATGTTTTTCAATGCTCAATTATTCAATTTTTATCAACTCCATTCCAAACATATACCCAAAAAATGCTTACAACAAAATGATGATCATTTTATTCGTAACGACTTTGATACAATTGGTGCTGTATTTAATCAAAATTATCAATCCATCATCGAGTTACAATTATTTAAGTTTATCATCCTCCTCCTCGTCTTCATCCTCAGCTGCTTCTTCTGATGTTGAATCGGATATTGAAAAACCATACACAAATTCAAAATTCAACAATTTCAAACAATTCTTTTTGATTGGAAAAATTCAAAAGTGTAGCTCAATTATATTCAATTTTTTGAATTGGGGTCATTTTTTTTATTTTTTAATTTTGATCCCAACTGGTGTAGCCACATTTTGCTTGTATGGCCAAGGTAATACTGTTTTCAATTTATTAGCCCATTTTATCAAAGGTGGAGTATTCTTTTCATATGGTATTTTATCATTAGCAAGATATTCTGGAGCTTTTCAAAACAAAGGCTGGTCTTGGAATCATAAATTTATTACCAAAAATGATACACAATCAGTATGGTTCAATCATCAAAATAAAGGTCTTTGGACAATGGAAATGATTGAAAGTTCTTTGATTCTATTTTATGGCTCAACAAACATATTCCTCGAGCACTTAGCTGGGTCAGGTGGTGAATGGTCAGCTAAAGATTTACAACATGTATCCATTGCTTTTATATTCATAGGTTGTGGATTATGTGGTGTTATAACCGAGTTAAAATTGAATAATTGGAGATATGAACAAGCATTGACGAATTTATCAAATACAACTGAAAACACAGAAAATGTAATCAAAGCATCTCCAGGTTTTAGTCCAAATCCTTTTCCAATTTTGACTATATATTGGACTGGAATATTGATGTCTAAACATCAACAAGCTTCCGAATTGTCAACCGAGATCCATGTACAATGGGGCAATTTGTTTATTCTTGGTTGTTGTTTCAGGTTTTTAACTTACTTATTGATGTTGTTGAACCAAAATAAACCAAAACAATTGAAAGTACCAAGCAGACCAATTACCGAATTGATAGTTTCATTTAGTTTGATTTGTGGTGGATTAATATTCATGGAATCAACTGATCCTGTTATTTTATCATTCGAGTATCATGGTTTCACTTCGATGTTCACTTTGAACATAAGTTTAGGTTTGGTAACTTTGTTTATGTCTTGGGAAATGAGTTTATTTGCAATCAAAGATTGGTTGAAAGAAAGATATACTGAATCAATAACACAAATTCCATCAGTTTAAGTTTTATCATGTTTAATGAAATATAATAGTTAATATAATAATATAATAATAAAGTAATTAAGAAATGTAATAATCTATTCGTAAAATTGTAATATTCGACATACGAGCTGATTAATTGATAATGTGAGATGCTGCAAGGGAACAAAAGTCAGAAATTATAATAAAATTACAGCCAATAGTAGTGATTAGTGTTTAATTGTCAAAAGTATTTAACCGACAATGGTAGTAAAAAACAATAAGTGAAAGGAGGGTAAAAATTTTTCGACATGCATGGTGATTAAAATTGTAAAACAAAAGATGAGGTTACATTCGACAAATGATGCCTTATCTGTGGTAGAGAATTGTTCACAAGCATGCTCGCAAAGTCAAACCAGAGTAATGAAGCTTCATAGTGGGCTGTTTGGGATCCCTAAATGTTGTGCTGAGGGATGGAGGAATTTTTTTGTTGTGCCTCGTAGTAATTTACAACTCGTTACGAACATTGTGCCACCTGCGCAGGATATGCTGCCAGGTAATCCATACCAAGCACCACCATGTGAGTAAATTTCAGGTTAATTTGCTGCTCAACTTTGGATTTAATCTCATTGATTTTCTCACTTTTCATCAACACTTTCTTCTTCTTTTCATCTTTCAGTTCGCAAGTTTGTTCAATCTTTCACTATCGTTATTCATTTCAGTTCGAAAATCTACAATTTTATTTAATAGAACATTTTATTTTTTCTTAGCAAAAGTTAGTTAATTGCGAATCTATATTTATTGAATTAACAAAAGCAAGTGTGATATTTATTTGAAACAAGTCAGATCGTACCACTGTATCACTACATATCCTTAGTATCATCGTCACATATTGATTCAGTTGTTGAGCATTTGTTAAGCTAGGCTATCATATATTATTATTATATCGCATTTATATTTAGAACAAAAGAAATTGTAACCACAACACAAAACCTTCGAAGGGGTAAAAAAGTAAACACAAAAAGATCAGCCTTGCGATATTAAACAGGGTTCTTATACACATTGATTAACAGTTGAGATAACCAAACAACATCACCTTCCAATACATCTGTCTACCCATTGGTTATTAAAAGTGACCTAGGAAACTCAACTAATCCTATTTCGAGGTAGCATTCTATAGACACAAAACAAGAGCCATATACATACATATTACACAAAACTGAAATATTGCATACAGGAATCCCATGATAAATTTTATACAATTTTCATCCACACAATTATCACCATCATCACCACCTTCAGATACATTCGTTTCTATAGTTTCTAGCCAGACCGATACACCAGCATTAGATCAACCACAACAGGAACTCAAATACAAAAGAGACAATACCAGTGAATCCACATCACCAATCGCTTCTTTTCAACAGACTGCTGTGTCATCACAAATTCCAATTACATCCTCATCAAGTGATACGGCCGGTGCTGCGGCTGCTTCTTCTGCGTTACCTAGTCAACAGTCTAAAAATAGTTTAGCTAATAGTTTATCAAATACTTCATCTAAAACATCCAGTGAATCAGATACATCACAGCCCACTCGAACTACGTCAAGTGATACATCTAATAATAATAATCCGTCTACAAGTTCAATGGCTGAAAATAGTACCTCAACTGCATTAGCTTCTCCTTCAGAGACAGCATTACCTTCATCTACATCACAAGTTATTTCCACATCATCTCAAAGTAGCTCACTTTCGTTATCGTCAACTTCAATGTCTTCGACTTTTTTATCGAGTTCTGAAACAACACAGCCTCCATCTTCATCTGAGTTATTGTCATCTACATCATCTAGCACTAGTAGTAGTATGTCATCATCCGAATCATCTAGTTCGAGCTCAACAACCTTTAGTCCTAGTTCTGAGTCTAGCGTCAGTTCAAGCAGTGCTTTTTCAAGTTCTAGCTCAAGTGTAAGCAGCTCGACTACTTCGTCAAGCTCAAGTTTTACATCCACTACAGAGTCTAGTTCTACTTTTGTTACAAGTTCTAGCTCCAGCGATAGCTCAAGCAACCCTAGTCTGAGCTTCAGTTCTAGTTCGTCTTACAGTTCTAGTTCAAGTTCTGACTTATCATCATCATTATCATCATCATCATTCATACCAAGCTCAACTGCATTTTCAAGTTCAAGTTCTGAAACAAGTTCATCTGAATCTAGTACATATTCATCAAGCATATTTTCATCCTCGAGTAGCAGCTATGTGACTAGTTCAAGTTATGAGTCGAGTCATCACTCGAGCGCATCACCATCAAGTTCATCAGATTTAGCCGCCAAAACATCATCAACGCTGCGGTCGTCATCAACCTCATCAAGTTCAAGTTTGAGCCCAAGTTCAAGCTCAAGGTCAAGGTCAAGTTTAAGCTCAAGTACTGTTCCAAGCTCAACAGAAGAACCAACTTCTTCATCATCGAATCATCATTCAAAAACTTCATCATTCACATCGAAATACACATCAGTCATTGTGAGTCCAGATACTACTATAACTACAGTCGTATCAATACCGACATCCAACGTTGTCTCCACAGACTCCAACAACGATACTTCATCGCGTAATTCGAAATTGATAGGTGGATTAGTTGGATCCATCGGTGGATGTATTGTAATTGGTGCGTTGGTTGTATTGTTCCTTTTCCTCAAGAAACGCAAGTCATCAATCACTAACCAGTCGCCTGACTTTAACCACGCCGCTGGTGGTCACGAAGAAGAAGATTCCTCAATGGATGACAAACACAATCAGAATATCTACCATGACAACACGGGTCAAAACATGCAACAGAATCGGTTTGGATGGTTTAAGAACATGATGGGAACAAACAATACAAAATCGAACCTTTTACCTGCTGGAGGAACATTTAGAAAGTTGGACAACACTGATTTGGAGAATCAAACTTATGGAGCAACAACAACAACAGCTAAAGATAATCAGAATGAGGATTTCGTGTATCGAGGGGTATCCAACTCGAACAACTTGGATTCTGTGTTTAGAAGCAATCCAAATACAACTGGACATAATTCAATTAAATCAGTAGTGGGGAAGAACAGAGACTCGACGTTGTATGATACTTCGACGGGATTGAACTCGTTTGGACACCCATTGGCGGATCCTAATGATTTCAATTTCCAGGAAAGTAATCAAGATGAGTTTGTGCCGACGTCGAATTACGATACGCATTCATCGTCCGAGTTCCATCCTTCTGATTATGACGACGAGTCGTTCATTTTGCCTAATGACAATTACGTGTACCAGGCGCCGCCAGATAGAGACATGCTTAATGTGTTTGATGATACGAATCCTAGGGGATCTAACCCGTCATTGACAAGATTCCGTGAAGACTTATCATGAAATAGAGATATAGATTAATAAAAAAATAATTTCATTTCTACTTTTTTAGTGTTAAGACTGTGATTTCAATGAATCGAGTTGAGGCAAAACGTCATCATGAATGTTGTAAGTCATGGGGAGCTGTGGTTCAGATCAGTGGCTTTCTTAATTCTCCATGATCTAGAATGAGGGTTGTTTATCTAAACATGACTCCGTACAAAATTGTACCTACTTACCAATTTTCGAGGGATTTTTGGACTTTGTTCACAAAAATTCCTGATCGGTTAGTGCGTAACGGAATGTTTTTCCTAACAGTGTTTACGGATTGATTAATAATGGTTATTAGACGGTAATTGTTGAATAATGCTCTTATAATAGCATGTCGACAAAAATTCCTCAAGTATAAATAAAGCTAAATATTACTTATGATTTGAATTCAGAATCATATCTACAACATTTTAGTATCTAGTCGCTATTCGGATACTCAATACATATTTTTCGCCCAGCTAGTTATTAAGGAATGATCGGCACGGTTTCATCGTTTTCGACAATTGGGGTTTTAGAGTCATTATTGCCTTGGCTTTTTGGACCTTTTGGTTTACTATTTTTAATGTTTTCCTCGATTATTGTTGCCTTTTAAGTTTTGTGCACAGGTAGATAAAAGGAGGTGCGATACTATTTCGGTTAATTCAAAGTGTAAATAAGCTGATTCTTCTTCAAATGGTATTTCTATGGATTAGCACACAGCGAATTTCAATGAGTAAAGAATTAAGACCAAGCCCCATTGACTACTTTTGTATTTAAAATTACAGCTGAATGATTTATAAAACGTTTGGCATTTCACGTTTAAATCTATAAGAAGTAGACACATCGTATACAATGTTGTTCAAAAGTTTGAGCTAAAAATTTGCGGTGTTTACTTCGAAGACTGGCTTCTACTATTAAAACAAATTGGAAATAAAAAGAATGTGAGTATTTGTAATCTGGTGCTATAATCCAAACATAAAAAATATCTGAAGAGTGGTAAATTTAGGGTCAGCATACTACTTAAATGCCATTTTGTATGGTAGAGAAAAAATGGTTGCAAAAACCAAGCAAATATCTTGCACGCGCAAATGTCACTAATTAAAGCATAAAAATATTTATAGTGAATTCTGACTGTATTTAACAAATGGATTTTGAAATTAACTTTGAATTGACTATAGCAGCATGATGAAAATTAATGAAAATTGACAGAGCATAATTTAGGGGTTGCACTGGACCTATCGACGCCTTGAATTGTACAACCTTGTAGAACGTATTGAAGCTTTGGTAGGTTACTTAAACAAATAGCCTCCAAGTGACCTTCAAAAAAAATTTGGCTTCTAATACTTTTAGAAAATACTTTACAATTGAAATTCAGTGGTTTATTCTGTAATACTTGCAATGAATTTCCATGATGATATAAGGAATTTAAACAAATGATTGTCTCTTGCAATTTTAGGTTGTTGGTTTCAGTTTCGATATATTTTCTGTCATAGGAATCACTACCCTTCATAGCAAGTTTAATTGTTCTTTCAAACCAATCTGAATATTTTGAAAAAGGTTAAATATCTAAAAATGTTAAACTGTCACGATTCAAAGATAAAATAAATGTGGCCAATTCGAGACAACCCGAGTTTAAGCTTAAATGCTTCAACCCTGTCAATAATCGCGCCAAAGAGCTTGATTTTTGCTTAAAAATTGATTGGGGATCAGTAACTTTCAATGTGACGATTTTGCTTAAATCTAGATTGCGGAGTATATTCATAGTCAAGGGTGTTGTAGTCTTGTACTCAAACAGGTTAATAATTAGTAACTTGTTCGACGCGATGTTCCAATCCCAGCCAACAACAACATCACTGGAATTTTCAACAAAGTCTAATTTTGTTTCATAGATCTCTGAATGATAAATATTAGACCTAACCCTATTTTTGTTTTCAATAACAAAATTCTTGGTGTTATTCTCAAATTGTTGAATATAATTAAATATGAACACACACTTGGTCTTCTCTGCTAGTGCATTCCAAAATTCGGTTTCAAAATTAAGATCATGCGAAAACCACATTTCCTTTATTGCTGTTAAAGGGATTTGATCTGATTTAAATAACTTTAAAAATTTTGAAATTTTAAGCAATGTATATCTGGAATGAATTGAATTTCCGTAATAATTTATAGGAATGCTGAGGTTACCCCACAGCGCTTGATCGTAAATGAACACCGATTTCCAAAGTGAGTTTGTTACCGAGTTTTTAAATTTTTTGTGAGTTAAAGCCATATTTATCTTATCTATTTGATTCGTATAACTCAATATCAATTCCATAATTTCATCAGGCAAAGTAAAAATTCCTAACTTCAATGCCTGAAGGCGTTCATTAAAAACGTGCAGATATTCTTTAAAGAATTGCATTATACTGTTGGCGTCATCTAGATTTGCAAGTGCATAATTTAATTTTTGAGTGAAATCATTTAATCTCTTATCAGTGATTTCATCCTCTTTTTCTTCACCAGTTGAAGCATTCGTTTGAGCTGTCAAGTCCTCGGGGCTCATTTAAAATTTAATATGTGTGAATAATACTTCTAAAAGAAGCTAGTTAGCAAACTTCGAAATACGTAAATTTAATCAATCTTTGTTGAAATGTAAACTTATTATCTCTTAATATATTTTTCTGCTTTGCAACATTCAGTAAGCTCGAGCGCAACTTTAAAGAAAGTGCAAGATAAACTGTGTACTTAAAACAACAAGGAAAAAGCTAGAAAAACCTATTTTGCAAAGGTGTTCAATCTGGAGTGCACAAGATAAGTGATAGCATGGTGGAGTCATGAGAATATCAACCTAGGCTTACAGCGAGGGACTAAGCTTATGTAATCAATGTGGAGACTTGGCAAGAAGGGAGTGAGTCCTTTATTATATAAAAGGTACGATCTCCAGGAATGTTATATACAACTATCCCCCCCTTTCTACATAATCATACTAAAGCTAGACCTTTAAGGTATTCTCCAGCGTATGTTTGGATATCGCTAAATGACAAAACCCGTTTGTTAGTCCAAATATTTTGAGATTCATTTTCCTTGTGTATTGATTTAACCATACTAAAGCTAGACCTTCAAGGTATTCTCCAGCGTATGTTTGGATATCACTAAATGACAAACCCGTTTGTTAGTCGTGCGTGATGACAAGTAAGACATAATACGATTCAAATGTGTATAACCAAATTTTCGCGCGGAAACCGTGCCCAAAAATTTTATGTTATTATCATTCAGATTTGCATGACTTAAAATTTGATTTGGCAGCAAGGGGATAATTTCAATAGTTTTTGAACCACAAAAATTAAATTTTTGCTTAATCAATTCCTTATGATTAAAGCACTTCTAAGCTTACGCATTCTTGAGGAAATGGCTGCAAAAAATTTAAAATTAATTTTGCAAAGACTGCATAGATCTACAGGACGTGCACAACCCAATCATGGGTTCTCTGTCAAATGCATTCGACGTAACAAATACAAAGGACAATTAAAATATGCACCATAGTTTCCCTCTAGGTATTGCTAACATGGGGATCTTTACCACAAAGACATTTCGTTGTGTTATAACAATCAATTAAACTTCAAATTTCCATACTATTGATTCAGCTATCACAACGTTCACACATGTGTATTTTCCAACATCACTTAACTCGACCCCCAATTGGTTTCAAAATACTAAAATTCCATTTCTTGACAAAAATTCAATTACAACAGAATTTCAAGCTCTACTTAAGTCTCAATTACTATCACCACAATTTAAATCGAGTATAGAAGCAGGTTTGATGATTCGTTTATAAAGTTTTTTTGGCGTAAATCAATCTGATTCAACCTGCTTCTCAAACTCCCGTTTGGCTCAATCGCGGAGTTCTAAATTCTACAATCATTACAAAAATACTAAATTTAAAGTCAGCATGTTTGAAAAGAAAGATTTGTATCAGTTTTCTTTTTTTGCATGAATTTGTTAGTTTGGATATTGGTAACCAATTTGGCATAGTCAATTGTTGTTAATGATGAATCCGATTCATCGCCTGAATCTGTATCCATATCATAGTCGTGTTCGTTGGACAAATTTTAATTGATTGTTGTTCCACCTTGTGGTCAGCCATGCGAGGAATATTCAGAGAGAAATTATGTTGTGTATTTTGATTTATCTGTGATTCTAATGAAGCTGAGTCATATAAGAACCAAAAATTTTGGGAGTACCTGACAAACCGAAACATAACACTACGAATTGAAATTTCCCCAGAGGCGATTCGAATGTTGTGTATGGTTCGGTAGACTCCTAATTTCGTTACTAACCGTGAACATTTGATAGATCCATAGTACTGGCTCAAATTTATCAGCACCAATTTCCAGGAAGAGTTCCTTTAATAGCAGCTAGGTGTTGACTAATTTGTCTGTAATGGCGTAATCACTTTGGTAATCAAAAATCATCCGATATCTACCATTTTTCTTGGGGACAGCAGACACTATAGGTCGTGAAAACTTCAATTAGCCTAGCCTTCAATAATTGCAAAACTTCAGAAGCGATAAATTTCAGCGCCTGGAACGTGTACTTTAGAAGCGGACGGTTCTTATCCCGAACTGCATCAGGTAAAATTTTTATACGATAATCTGAAGGCCTTTCTGGTGGTAATGTCGTAGAAATAGGCATGGACTGAAAACGATTGATAAGTTGGTCAAACGAGTCCGGTAAAACAGCAGGTTTAATGTAATCCTCGTCTTTTGTCGTAAAAATAATGTGGTTGTCGGAAAGGGCAAGTTTAGTATTAGGGTGAGATATGCATTCAAAACGTTTTCCTGGAAGGCATAAAATTTCATATTTGGCCCAAAAGATTTCACCAAGAATTATAGGAGCAATAGCAGAATCGAAAACAATAAATGAAAAATTAAAAGATACAGGCAAACTAGGAATTTTAAAACTTAATTTAACTTCATTTCCCAGAAAAACATTCAAACCGGTACCAAATGCAGCGCATCTATACGGTTTACTCAACGGTGTAACAACAAGACCTAATTTTGCGATAAGTTTGGAGCTAATGAAACTATTGTTAGCTCCCTGATCAAAAAATGCAATGGAATCTCAGCGATCTGAAAACTCAACTCTGACGAAATACGATCGAATGGCTTGTAAAGATTGCACTGATGCTACAATGGTAGGTACAGCAACGACTGGAACTATATGAGCTTTCGCAACTTGATGAAGACCATTTCCAATAAAATGTTTAAGTTTAGGTACTTGTTTAGGTTTGTCATAAAACGAAGGACTAAGATGATACCAATCAGCGTCAAGGATTGTGAAAAATACATTATATGACTTACCTTGTTTGAAATCTGCTTGCTGACATTTTTTCAGGTTGTTCTCACATAACCGTATCAAAACATATTGGAAATCACGAGATAAGTATGACAAACAATCCGATTTGCGAAAAACTGCAAGCGCCTATTGATACGGTCTAACTTTATTCATGAAAGACAAATCATGAAGTTTCGAACGGTCGTATCGGCCAATGGAAAACCACTTATAAAGTCTAATGGAATTGAAGACCATTTCTCCACTGGGATTGGTAATGGGTTTTGTAATATGTTCCATTCCATTGATAATGATTTTTTCATGATCGTCAATAAGTGTTAATCCTACTGGAAAAGAACGAAATCGTGTTGAAATGTCAGCTTCTAATACAACTTGAAATTTAATAAAGTTCGTCACAAAAAACTCAAGATGTATATTTAACAATTTCCAAAACAGGGTGACCGATTTGGTAGCATTTCCAATAAACGAACCATCTCCAGCAAGAATTTCAAGATGTCTTGCGTCCTGCGTTGGCAATTTAAATTTTTTCACCAAGTCAAGATGAATAAAGTTGACCGCACTTCCTGAATCGACAATTTCTGAGTTCAAGCAAACGGAGAACCAGGAGATAAATCTGGCAAGTTTTGAAAACAAATTACCATGTGAGGTTCTCAACAAAAGAACTTGATGATGTGAAATAATCTCATAAGATAACCTAATGCAAAGATATAAGAACAGCATAAATAATGCAAAGATAAACACCTTGTGTAACAAGGTGACAACAGCATGAGTAATGCTTATAAAATAAGTTCATAAAGTGGAGAATTTTGGATCAATCCAATCAATGTTTTTGCTGAAATGTCGGTGTTTTTGTCCAACATCCATTTGTTGTACTCTGTAGATAATACATTGCACAAAAGACGAGAAGTTTCCAGTCTAAAACTTTTTTAATAATGGACAGCTAATCGGATGAACCACTAGCTTGTAAAAATTCAGAAACACTGTCTTGCGCAGTTCCGATCATTTCCAGATAAGTTTATTCAAAGTCCAATTCGAACGGTTCAACGATAGCAGTAGCTAAAGTGAAAAACAATTTGAATATTCCTGTTTAGTTGTTCTTATCGAATGCTTTACCTGCAGTGGTTTTATTATCTGGGTTTGAAAAACATTGGTCTTGTTTATGACCTCTCTTTTTACGAAAGTGACAAATAATGTTAGATCTGTTATGGAGCATGTCGTTGATATGCACTGGGTTATCAATAGTGACATAATTGGTCATGTAAACTAGCGTGCTTGTTTCCATTAAAGATATCCAAATCATTTTGTAACTTGTAATTTGAGATGTATGTCTCGGTGAAATCGATGAGATGATCGACGCATAATTTTAACCATGGACCAGATGTTTGAATTCTGGCGATGATTGTTTCGTAATAGTCAAAATCCTCCCCTAATACGATAGTTTTAATACCCTTAAAATGATTAAAGAAATTGTCAAAAGCTTTGATCCATTCGAGCTTGTTTTGAGCGTTGGTGATGTCAATGATGAGTAACTGCTCGAAAATTTTGATAATTTCTTGCTCGAAAGGGACAGTGCACATTAATGAAAGATATACTAGCACTGAAAGGGATAGTGTTAGTTAAAATAAGAGATAAAATGTTCGTCTCAAAGAATAAATGGAGCTGAGTATAGCTCTATTTCTGTGTAGTCGAGGAAAATATATATCAGAATCATTAGTTTATAAAATGTCAAATGAACAACAAAGACTAAATACTACTAGATCAAGAGAGCCTGCTAGAGATTGGACAGACAGATTACAACACCTGCCAGCATCAATTATGTTCGAAAATTTATATAAATTAAAATTGAATTCGGCATATGGCGAACAAACCAATTCTCTATAAAGCCCCGTAAGAGTTAGTAAAAAATTGGTTCTTGAAGCACGATCTTAGGGTTTAAGGCTTAGATAGCGTAACAGAAGAGAGCACCTAAAACGAATTGTTGAATCTTATATTGGTATAGGTTTAAGCAAAATGTTTCCAGCTATGTACGCCAGCTATTTGATTACATGGGTAAGCTCATAACGGATCTCTACGCGAAGGTTGATGAAAATTGATAAAGCTTAGTTTCGGAGTTGCGCTGCTTCTATCAATGCCTTGTATTGTGAAATCCTGTACGACGTATTGTAATCTGGGTAATTTATTTAAATCTGTATTTTGTAAGTTACCTTCAAAAAAATTCTGAAAGCTTTTATGTTTGGAGAAAAACTCGCAATCGTAATTTGTTAATTTCTTTTGCAATACTTGTAGCGATTTGCCATGATGATATAAAGAATTTAAGGAAGCATTTGCATCTTGTTGTTCTTGAATTTTTATTGCGTCCTCAATTCGAGACGCGTAAATTCCAGAGTATACATTCTTGGGCAAGTGATTGAGTTCATGCACATGCTTCGAGCAATGTAAAAAGGGTTCTATGTTCAAGGAGGTTAGACTGTCACGTTTCAAGGATAATACAAATATAGCTAAATCCACGCTGTTTATTTTCAAATCCAAATGCCTTAGCCCTGTTAACGATCTTGCCAAAGAGCTTGAATTCTTCTCAAAAACTTTTTGAGCATTTGTAAGTTTTAATGTCAAAATTTTGCTCAAATCTAAATTGTCAAGTATATTCATAGTCAAGGGTAATTTAGCTTTGTACTCAAACAGCGAGATTTTTAATAACTTATCCGACTCAATTTCCCAATCCCAAGTCACAACAATGTCAGTAGAGTTTTCGACAAAGTCTGCTGCCGAGTCGTATAGTTGTAAGTGATGCATATTGGATTTAATTCGCTTTTTATGATTGTGCAAAATATCTTCAAATGCCATCCCAAAACTTTCTATGTAATTGAATACAAAAACACATTGACTTTGTTCTACAAGATCGTTCCAAAAGCTTTTTGGAAAATTAGGAAAATCCAAGAAGGCCATAAATTTGATCTCTGTTAATGGGATTTTGCCAGATTCAAATAACATTAAAAACTGTGAAAGTTTAATCAATGTGTATCTAGAATGAACTGAGGTTCCGTAGTAATTCAATGGTATATCGTAGCTACCTCCCAGAGTTTGATCGTAAATGAATATCGATCTCCAAAGTGATTTTTTCACTGAATTTCTAAACTTTCTGTGAGTTAGAGCTACATTAATTTTATCAATTTGATTTGTGAAGCTCAATATTAATTCCACAACTTCATCTGGCAAAGTAAAGAACCCAGTTTTTAGGGATTGAAGATGCTCATCAAAAGCATGTATGATGATATCAGCATCATAAAAATTTGCAATTCTGTCGTTTAACATTTGAGTCAATTTGTCAAGACTTTTACTGGCACTGTCACTTAATGCTTTGTTTTCAGGCGAATCTGTTGACTTGATCGTCGATTCCTTCAAGCTCATTGATTTGAATAAAATGGTCCGTAAAGTAAAAGGATGTTGCCAATTCAAGTATGTGAAAAACTGAAGCTTTCTAGAGAGCCAAATCAAACCAAATTGAAATTAGGCTAATTGACTGTTTTAAATAAGTCATGCTAAATGATGTATGAAGTAAAAAAATTAGCTAAAGTCGTCACCTAATGCACCGTTGTAATATTCTGCAGAGAGGCAACCACATAAAACAGGTTGAATTGCTGCATTAGCAAACTTTGTGATTCCATATGCTACATTCGAAAAGAAGTTGAATAAAACTCAATTAAATTGATTTCCGACGTGATCGTCGCGCTTTTAAAACTATTTTCAAGAAATGGCTGCGAAATCAGCCGCATTGATTAGAATGCGATTTTCAGTGTTCCAATCATATAATTAATTTTAAGTTTAATATACACTGTTACGCACATGATATTTAATTACAATATACGATTCAGTAATCAAGGTTTGAAAAAACTGGCATAGTATAGTTTTGAAATTCTCTGTTTCTGTCAACTGCTTGAATTGTAAAATCTTGCATGACGTACTGGAGTTTTGGTAATTTATTTAAATTTATGGTTTCCAAGTAACCTACAAAAAACTTTTGATTGAGTTTACTTTTAGAAAATAGTTCACAATCGTAGTCTGTCAGTCTTTTTTGCAATACTAGTAACGAATCACCATGATGGTATAAAGAAGATAAGCAAATGCTTGTTTCTTCATTTTTTTGAAAGTTGATTATTGATTCTCTCAATTCACGATTCGCTGGGTGGAATCGCAAATTCAGCAAAATGGATAAAAAGTTTTCCAGTGAATTTGAGTTTCGCAAAAAAGGTTCCACGTTTAAAGATGTTAAACTGTCACGATTTAAGGATAATATAAACGAAGCCAATTCAAGACAATCTAACTTCAAGTCCAAATGCTTTAACCCTGTTAATGATTTTGCCAAAAAGCTCGAATGGTCTTTGAAAAGATTCTTAGTTTGCGTAATTCTCAATTTAACAATTTTCGTTAAATCTATACCCTGGAGTACATCTGCAGTCAATGGTGTTTCAGCATTGTAATCGAACACAAAAAATTTGAGTAATTTCTCTGGTTTTTCCTTCCACTCCCAATCTACAACAATGTCATTAGAATTTTTGACAAAGTCAAGTTTGGACTCATATAGTTCTGAGTGATAAACGTTAGATTTAATCCGGTGTTTGTATTCTCTAACAAATTCTCCCGTACTTTCTTCAAAAAATTGTACATAATTGAAGATAAAGGTACATTCAGTTCTCATTGCAAGTTGATTCCAAAAGTCAATATCAAATTCAGGATCGTTTAAGAAAGCCATAAACTTGATTGCGTTTAAGGGGATTTTGTGGGAATGGTATAGCATCTTAAAATGGGAAATTTTGAGCAATGTGAATCTGGAGTGAATTGAACTTCCATAATAATTCAACGGTACGCCATAGTCGTTCTCCAGACTCCAATCATAAATAAACACTGATTTCCAGAGGGACCTCTTTACAAGGTCTTTAAACTTTCTGTGAAGTAAAGCCACGTTTATTTTATCAATTTGATTCGTGAAACTCAATATCAATTCTAAGATTTCATCGGGTAATGTAAAAATGCCGGTTTCAAAAGCTTGAAGATGTTTATTTAAAACGTCTATTACGCGATCATCCTTGTTAAGGCTTGCAACTTTCTTTAACCTTTGAGTCAATTTAGCTAAGCTTTCATCAGAATCGGCTATCAGTTCTATCTCTCTTGCTGGACTTTTTAATTCAATTGTTAGGTTTTTAGAGCACGCAGAGTTTGTATTTCTCAGTCTGTAACGTAAAAATTTGTTATTGTTTTCATCGAAATGCATTTAAAATATAGCGCCAAATAGCGATGTTGTTGTAAACAATCGACCAAAAAACCCTAGGCAACGTAAAAATTGGTTTTGATAAGATATGGCCCCCTAATATAAATTTACCAATCATGCGATATCATGCAAAACAAACAATCTTTTGGAAAGTGCAAAACAAACGGGGTTGTTGGAACAAACAAGGAAGGGCGAGGAACCAAGACAAGTTGTTTTATGAATGATCAAAATCATAATTAAGAACAGAAGCCTTTTAAGCTATATTTTAATTGGCATTTCAGTGTTGTGCTTATAAAATCTAATCTAAAAAATGGCTGCAAAATCAGCCGTATTAATGAAAATGCGCACTAATGTTCTAATAAAATGGGTAAATTAAATTGAATGCATAATTACTTACCTAATCTAACATGTGCTGGAGAATTAATTTCAAGATTAACTAAAGCTTGCCGGATATAGCTTTGGAGTCTCGCTGCTTCTGTCAACCTTTTGAACTGTGAAATCTTCTACAACGTATTGCAATTTTGGCAACTTATCCATTTTTAGGCTTGTCAAATAACCTTTAAAAAAGTCTCGTGGGCCCCTATGCTTCAGAAATAATTCACAGTCATAGTCTTTCACTTTTTTCAGTAACACTTGTAGTGACTCACCATGATGATATAAAGAGTTTAAACAAATGTTCTTTTGACTTTTCTGAAAATCAAATCTGTTGTTTTCTTCATACCCATAGTGGCGAGTTGTGTTTCTATTATGCTCTTGCAAAGAATAGGTATCTTGTAAAAAAGGCAGAACGTTCAAGGAAATCAAACTGTTCCGGTTCAAAGATAATAAAAATGTGGCTAATTCGAGACAATTGAGCTTCAAGTCTAAATGCTTTAACCCTGTTAGCGATCTTGCCAAAGAATTAAAGTTTTCCTGAAAAACAATTTGTATTTTTGTGACTCTTAGTGTCACGATTTTGCTTAGATAAATACTACTGAGCATGTTCATGGTCAATGGTGCTTGAGCTTTGTATTCAAACTGTGTAATTTTTAGTAACTTGTTCGACGTTATATCCCAATCCCAGTCAACAACGACGTCATTGGATTTTTCTACAAAGTCTGATGTTGATTCATACACTTCGGAGAGATAAGTGTTTGATCTAATTCGATTCTTGTTTTTCTCAACGAATCCAAAGGTACATTTCTCGAAAGTCTGTATATAATTGAATATAAATACACATTGGGTTTTTTTAGCAAGTTCATCCCAAAATTCAGTCGCAAAATTCGGATCATTTAAGAACGCCATGTGCTTGATTGCTTTTAAGGGAACCTGGTGGGAATCATATAACGTCAAAAACTTTGAAAGATCAATCAATGTATACTTTGAATGGACTGATGTTCCATGATAATTTAATGGTATGTTATAGTTAGCACTAAGTTTCTGGTCGTAAATGAATATTGATCTCCAAAGTGAGTTTTTTATTGGACCTGTAAATCTCCTATGGGTCAACGCTAAATTGATTTTATCAATCTGGTTTGTATAACTTGATATCAATTCTATAATTTCACTTGGCAAGATAAAAATTCCACTTTCGAATGCTTGAAGATGCTTACCAAAAGCACAGATTATTCGATTTGCTTCACAAAACTGCGTAGGTGTATTATTTAACTTCTGAATGAATTTGTTCAAATTTTCACAATAGCTTTTCGTTTCTTCGTCCCTAATTGACCTTTTGGACTTTTTGATTTTACCGTGGCTTGCTTCGTATAAATTGTACATGGGTTTTCAATGTGAATACTTGTCTCCGATTTAGCCAACATAGAATTAAGGTAAAGCTTCAACAAGCGGCGTTGATGATTAACAAACTAATAGCAAATTCTACTATACAAAGTTCAAAAATTGAAACGGCTGACTATTATCACCTTATATATATTCTTGTTTGTCTTGCACTTTCCATAACGTTGATTCAAACTTAGATAGAGCAAAACAAGCATCATATTGTTGCATGTAAAGGTAGCAAAGCAGACCCGAACATAAAATGCCAGACTAACCTCAACGAGAAACTATTGTGCTTGTGGCATCTTTTTCGAGATTCTGCCGCAAAAAGAGCTATTAATTTCTTGGGCTCGTGTTGTGCGAGAAACTTTTTGTTAGTTTTGCAAAAACAGGATGAGTACTTAACTGCGAAACAATTAAGTATCATCAGTAATACACCTTGTTTGTATTCTCC